>JAODAL010012254.1:0-96198 GCA_025379985.1 Phyllomedusa bahiana
TATTCTTTACCATAATTTGATTTAAAAATTGGCGTCTTGTGCACATGTAACTGTACCCATTTAAAACTACCAGTAGTTTTTATCCAATTCAACTTATTCCCCTTATGTTTTTGTTCTATAAAAAAAGGGAAAATTTTACTACTTTTGGGGTTCTTTTGGGTAAAAAATTTAAATTTTCCTTTTAAAATGGTTTTTAATAGGGAAAATTAATATAAATGGATAGAAACTTTTAAATAATTTTTAGTGATACTAAAAAATTGGGGACTAAATTGTAGGGTGGAATATACAAAATCTTCCATGTTTTTTTCCCCACCTATTTTTACCCCATTTTTTTACCCCTATTTATTAAATTTTGACCCTCCTTTGTCGAATTTCTTTTGTAATAAAGGGTTATTTTTGTCTCTTGAAAATGCCCCCCTTTTAAAAATTTGTTTTGATTCTTGTGTTTAAATTGTGTTAAAGATTGTTGAAAGTTTTTTTTTTAAATAAATTAAAACTCTCCATTCGGTATCTGGATTAAATAGGGTAAAATTCTGGGTTTTTATATCTTCTCAGAACCACATCGTCCCATGTCATTTTAAAACAAGGAACCTTTTGGGTTTAATTAAAAAAACGAATTTAATTTACAAAAAATATAGCAAAAGGTGAAGAAGAAAAATTTGGACCCGACGCTCAATTGCAGAAGAACAAAAAACCCCTCGTGGCTACTGAGGATTTTGTTATAATAAAGGTTTTTTATTCCATTAAAACAATGAAAAAAAAATTAAACAATAAAATCCTGTTTATTTTTTTTATTTTTGTTACTCCAATACTATTACCCTTTGGCAACGAAAATAAAGAATTAAAACCTGATTTTATTGAATTAATTTTTTTTTTCTTTACCCCCCAAATTATTATTCTTTTATATTCCTGGGACAATTCGGCGTAATTATCATTTGATTTCGGACTGTACAGTTTATTTCGATTTCATTAGAAAACCCTAGGAGCGTCGCTCGCTCTCCCCTTGGTCCAAATAAACCCCCCCTCTTTTAACTTTGCCATCACAAACAGAGCTCGCTCTGCATTTCTTTTCCCCCCTAGAACTCTTGAGAAAATAGCTCGGCTCTGATTGGCAAGTGACGGGGCCCCCGCCGCTTCAAACCAATTTAGCTCTTTTCTGCCTTTTTACCCCTTTTTTTTGAAATGCCCGCCCTTTGAATTTTATTGGTCCCAAAATTTCTCCAAAGGGTTTTAATGGGTCCCTGTCGCTCCTAATTTTTGAAAAAATTGGGGGGCAAATTTTCTTTTATAGGTTAAATTGGGGCCCCTGTCGTCCTATTTCTGAAATTTGGGTGGTTTTTTTGCCCAAACAAACAGGAAAAGCTTAAACAATTTAATTACTGTATTTTTCCCCGCAATTCTCTCTATTGCAAATTCCTTAAAAAAGCGCCGGGTTTGGCGACAAACGCGTTGTTAGGGGGTTTAAATGCTTTATTTTTAAAAAAATGTTTTCAGCGCTTTATTGATAAAGATTTTAAAATTTAAAAAAAAAAAAAAAAAAAAAAAAAATAATTTTTTTTATTCAAACCCATGCCGCACGGGGGCCCGAGCCCGGATTTTCATTGCGCCGGGTCCCCCCCAAAGGGCTACAATTGGGGGAAGTAGCCCCGCCTCTGGAAAGGTGGGATTTGCCAAGCCCCCGCTGTTTTTAAAACCCTTTAGCTCTTTTTTGCATTTTTAAATGCTTTGAACCCCCGTCCCCCTTTGATTTTGATTGGTCAAAACTTTTTCCCCCAAAGGGTATAAAGGGTCCCCTTTTTTCCCCTCCTATTTTTGATTGGTCAAATTTTCCCCCATAGGGTTTTAATGGGGCCCCTTTTTCGCTCCTATTCCCGAAATTGGTCAATTTCTCTCCAAAGGAAATAATGGGTCTTTGTCGCCCAAATTTTATTGGCTGGTTTAAAGCCGACCCCCTTTAAGGGAAAAATGTACCGATTTTGAATTACTTTTTTTTTCCCCCCGGGGAATCTTTCTATTGGGAATTCCCGATGTAGCGCCGGTTCGGCGACAAAAGCGGGTTTTTTTGGGATAGAATTTATTTTTTGTTTATTAGAATTTTTTGGACTTTTTCAGAGAATTTTTACAACCCCAATAAAAAAAATTTTTTTTTAAAATTTTCCCATTTCCGCAAAGGCCTGAGAAACCGAATTTCTTGCCCCGGGTTCTCCATAACTAAATGGGTGAAGTAGCTCGCGCTCTGATTTGGGTGGGGTAGCCAAACCCCCGCTAGTTTAACCAAACACTCTTTTTCTGATTTTTACTTATTTTGAACTGTCCCCGCCTTTGATTTTTATTGGTTCAAACTTTTCCCTAGGCTATAATGGGGCCCGTTTGCTCATATTTTTGATTGGTCCCGGGAAAAAAAAAAGGGGGGCCCAACCCCCCGCTAGCTCTACCAAACACTCTTTTTCATTTTTTGGGTGGGATTTTGAAATGCCCCCCTTTGATTCTGATTGGGGGAATAGTTCTTCCGTAGGTTTTAAAGGGTCACTGTCGCTCCTATTCTGATTGGTCCAGTTTCTAGCCTGACCAATGAGAATAGCATTCAGAATTTTGAATTACTGTATTTCCCGGCATTCCAGATCTAATTCTTGAATTTAGGATATTGGGAAAAGTGATTTTGTTTTATGTTATTTTTTATTTTTGAGGTTGAGCTCTTTTTATGTGAATGTTGAACGCCTTTATAAGGCTATTTTTGATTCATTCTCCGTACGGACATTGGATGATTTCTCGCTGTTCCTAGCCTGTCTCGCATCGGAACAGATTTTCGGCGCGTCCCTTCTGTGGCCTAAGTCCCGCACTTGCGCCCATGTCCCCACACTGAGCCCCACATACTGGCGAGGGCAGGGACACTTTTCCCCAGGCTGTATTGAGCGCACCTCTCGGGACGGCGATGTTAGGCGCAGCCCCGCCTGAGCCTCAGTCCGCACTGCGCCCCCCACACTGGTGTAGTGCGCGGCAGACTTTTCCCCGCTTGTATGAGTGCACTACTCGGGCGGCGAACCCATTAGGCGCAGCGCTCGCACTGCGCCTAAGTCCGCACTGCGCCTCAAAACTGGCGAGGCGCGGCAGACTTTACATGGAATGTATGAGAGTGGCCCGGCGCCACACTATAAAATCGGGGCGCAGATTTTCGCCCGAAAAAAAACGGCGGAAAGGTGCGCGCTCCCGAAGTGGCGAGATTCATAGCAGTTGTCGCTTTAGTGGGACATCCATGAATCCACATGCGGCATTTTTTGTTTACCTTGGGAACTGAAAACCATTTTTCCTGAAAATAAATGTTAAAACTCAATTCCAGATGGGTTTTATGAAGGATTAGTCCTGTCAAACTGATCTCATTAGCTTCTACGAGGAGGTTAATTCTAGATTGGATTAGGGTCAGGCATTGGATGTTATATGTCTAGATTTTTCTAAAGCATTTGATACACACATGATTTCCCACATAAAAGGTTGGTAAGTAAAATGAGAATGCTTGAACTGAGGGAAAAACATTGCAAGTGGTGTAACGGTAACTGGTCATGATAGATAGCAAAGGGTATATATTTTTTTCCCCCCCCTGACCTGATCCCTGTTACTAGTGGGGATACCACATGGGCTTGTATTGGTCACTATCCTCTTATTATATTCATTAATGATCTTACACATGGACTGCACTGTAGAATATCGATCTTTGCAGATGATACTAAACTCTGTAAAGTAACCGACACAAAACAGGATAATGTTTTATTACAAAGTTATCTGGTTAAGTTTGAGCCCTGAGCAGAGAAGTGGAAGATGAGGTTTAACACAGATAAATACAAGATTATGCACAAGGGAAGGAAAAATCCATTCCATAATTTCTTGTTAAATAGGAAAATGCTGAGAAAAAGTGACATGGAGAAGGACTTGGGAATCCTGGTGGACAGTAAACTTAATTGTAGCAGCCAGTGTCAGGCAGCAACTGCCAAGGCAAACAGGATTATGGGTTGTATTAAAAGGGGCATACATGCACACGTTGAGAATCTATTTATATTCAGGACTGTATCCAGAACAAGGGGGCTTCCTCTACATCTAGAGAAAAAAAAAATTTCTACATATACATAGAAAGGGATTCTTTACTGTAAGAGCAGTGAGACTATGGAACTCTGTGCCAGAGGAACTTGTTATGGTAAATTTACTAACAGAATTTAGAAAGAGTCTGGATGCATTTCTAGAGTGCAATAATAAAACATGTTATAGTGATTAGGATTCTGGATAAGGGTCCAGTGGTATTGAACCAGTGGTATTGCCACCCATCTCCTCACTCTTCACTGGGCAATTATGTAGCCTTGTGATGCTGCTGCCATCTCACCACTCAGGTCTCCTCATGCTGCTGCTGTCACCTCCTGGCTATGTCACCATGTCACTCTCTGGATTGATGCTGCTGTACCGCCACCTCCTCATTATGTCACTTAGCTGCTGCCACCTCAAAATTATGTCATTGTGCAGCTCTCCAGCCTGATGCTGCTGTTGTTGCTGCCACCTCCACAATCTGTCAATGTGCCACTCTGTGGCCTTCTCATGCTGCTGCCACCTCCACACTATGTCATTGTGCCACTCTGTGGTCTACTCATGCTACTTTCACCTCCACAATCTGTCATTGTGCCACTCTGTGGCCTACTCATGCTGCTGCCACCTCCACACTCTTCATAGTGCCGCTATTGGCCTACTCATGCGTTGCCGCACCTCCACACTCTGTCAATTGTGCCACTTCTGTAAACTACACATGTTGCTGCCAACTGACACGCTCATCACTCCGTCCCACCCTGTGATTTCCTAATGCTGTTTCTCCCGCACCAATCTATGGACAAGTGCCACTATGTTTGGTTTTCCCCTTCTTTTAAATCTGTCAGAAGAAATGAAAAGGACTAACCAACGATTTGCATCTTTGGAGA
Organism: Phyllomedusa bahiana; assembly: GCA_025379985.1. Lineage (NCBI taxonomy): Eukaryota > Metazoa > Chordata > Amphibia > Anura > Hylidae > Phyllomedusa > Phyllomedusa bahiana. The sequence goes on from JAODAL010012254.1 coordinate 4,953, forward strand.
AGCATAATGCCAGATATGATATGGTCCTTTGTTTGTATCAGGATTGTCTGTGATTTAGGTAGCAAAGCAGGAGGGAGATACAAAACACCAGGAGACATGCAAATATCACCATTTACTGGGGGTCATCTCTGTTTTGGATCAACTCCTGTTTCTTTTGGCTGTATGCAATAATGATGGATTATTAACCAATTGAAAGCGGACACTGGACAGATCAATGATAGGGCAAAATGTAGCAGTGACTAAATTTCAAAATTACTTCCAACACCCTCTCCACTCTTTCGGGGGAGGGAGGGGAGGGGAGTCTCTGCATGAATCAGCGTTTAACAGAACATGTTCTGTCATAATCTGTGGAATCATTTGATGGCGGTGTAAAAGGAGTGCGCTCTTTGATGCTATAGTGGGATCTTGGCCCTCTGCTTGGTTCTTTCTAGCTGCCGCGGAATTACCTTGTAAGACTGCGTTCCCATTTCAGTTATGTTGGTCGTTTTGACCCAGTAATTGCCCAGATAGTGAAGTGTTGTAGCGATTCTAAAGAGTAGCGTCTGTCATCTGAGTGTCATACTAAATACAGCATTGTTTCAATACCCAAACCCCTGCTCCCTTGCATATTATTCTGCGTGGCACAATGTCTACAACACCAACATAGCTCTCTGCACCAGGAAATGTTGTTTTTTAACCACTTCCGACATGGACTATACATACGTAGCGGGAAGTGACTTCCCGCAAAGGGACTATGCATACTCTGGCATCGCACGGGCTTGAGGGGAACCGCGCATGATCCGACATGGGACGGGGAAAAATTCCCCTGGCCTATGCCGATCCCCCCCGGGCCAGAGAGAGTCGGCCCGTGGGGTTTAACCCTTTTCCGACGACAATTAAGATTCGGGCTAAGTCGCAGGCAGGGGGGAGGGACCCCCTCCTGTGTCCTCAGCGCGCTGCTGACTTGGCGGCAGGACTGCTCCCAGCCGGCCCAACTAAACACCCCGGGCCCGCTTAAACTAACCCAAGGGGGATCACGAAAGGGCAAGGCAAGCAAAATTTTTGTAATGGCCCTGCCCAACAGCAACCTTTCAGAAAATACCTCGGGGGAAAAAAAAAAAATTAAAAAATTTTAAAAAGTAAAAAAAGTAAACCCAAACAAAAAAAAAAAAATAAAAAAACAAACACCCCCCCTTTTTTCCCCCCCAACCCAAAACCACCCCAAAAAACCCCTAAAAAAAAATAAAGACCCAATTTTCCTGGGGTGCTAAAATGCCAAAATTTGTCCAATTTTAAAACTTCGTTAACCCCCAAAAAAAAAATCCCAAAGCTCTGTTACGGAAAAAAAAAAAGTTATGGTCTCAGAAAACAAAACGATGCATAAAAATTTTTTACACAATAAAAAACTTTTTTTTTTAAAAAGGGTTAACAAAAACACTATATAAATTGGGTATCTCCGTAATCGATTGACCCAAGAGTAAAACTAATTGTCATGGTATGCACAGTGGCCTGTTAAAATAAAAAAAAAAAACACTCCTAGGATTGCAGATTTTTTTTGTCACCCCTTTTTCCCAAAAAAAGGATTAAAACTGATCAAAAGGTCTTTTCCCCCCAAAAAATGATAAAAATAAAAAAGTCAACTCATCCCCCAAAAAACAAGCCCCAACACAGCTCCGTACACAGAAAATAAAAAATTATGGCTCCAACTGCGACGAGCAAAAAATGTTTTATTTTTGAATAAAAGTGTTTTTATTGTGTAAAAGCAGTAAAAATGAAAAAAATATACAAATTTGGTATCGCTGTTAAATGTATCGACTGCTGAGTAAAGCTAGAATGTCATTTAAACCAAAACGGTGACCGCTGTAAAAAAATAAAAATAAAAAACACTACCAGGAATGCTGTATTTTGTTCAAAATCCCTCACAAAAACCTTAATAATAAGCGATCAAAGCAACATTTGCACCCAATAATGGTACCAATAAAAACATCAACTCATCCACAAAAAAGAAGCCCATAATCAGCTCCGTATACAGAAAAATAAAAAAGCTATGGTTGTCAGAATAGGACAACATAAAAACGCAATTTTTTATAGACCTATTTCTATTGTGTAAAAGTAATAAAACATAAAAAATTGATATCATTGTAATTGTACCAGCCCCTATACTAAATTTATCCTGTTTCTTATCCCGTACGGCGAACATTGTAAGAATGAAGCCCAAGAAACAATGGCGGAACTGCGTTTTTTTACCCCTATTTTCATAGCCCAATACTGAAAAAAAAACTATGGAACACCTATGCGCCCAAAATTCACAGTACACCCCTAGATGAGATCCTGAGGGTGTTGAATCCAAAATGGGGCAACTTCTGAAGGTTTCACTGTTTGGGGTACTTTGGGGGCTTTGCAAATGCGACATGGCCCCACCAATATCTGCGTTCCAAAAGCCAAATACACTGTGTTCCAAATTATTATGCAAATAAAATTTTCTCTTATTTTCCAAAATTACCTTTATGAATTGCAGTAATTGTAATTTTCCAGTAATCAACTATTAGAGCATAATTGAAAGGTTTTTGAACAAACTGCCTATGATAACAGTATATTTTATACAAAAAAAAACAAAATGCACTCAAAATGCATGTTCTAAATTATTATGCACAGCACAGTCTTCAACCATTTCATTTTTATAACGAACAAAAACATGTTCATTTGTGAAATTATAAGCATTAGCAGGTTATTACAAAATGATATCAAACAGTTTTCAAGTCAAAACTTTATTCGAGGTGATGTTACATGTGCACATAGGACCCCTTGTTCGAAATGAGCTTCTGAACTCTCTCATCCTTTGTATGTCATGTTTTGTATGGTTTCTGCTTTAATTGTTTTGCATGAGGACAGAATGCCCTCCCAGAGCTGTTGCTTAGATGTGAACTGCCTCCCGCCATCATAGACACTCCTTTTGATGATGCTCCAGAGGTTCTCAATGGGGTTGAGGTCAGGGGAGCATGGGGGCCACACCATAAGTTTGTCCCCTTGTATGCCCATAGCAGCCAGAGATGCAGATGTGTTATTTGCAGCAAATAATCTTGCTGCGGAATGCACTGTTCTTCTTCTTGAACCATGGCAGGAAGTGCTGTTTGAGAAACTCTACATTTCATTATGGGGTTTTCTTTACACCCTTTAGGGTTCCTAAAGGCGCCGACAATCTCTCTTCCCCATGATTCCAGCCCAAACATTTTCTCCACCTCCCCCTTGTTGGTGCCGTAGCCGTGTTTCCATGGGGTGTCCATAAACCAGCCATCCTCCCCTCATTCATCTGGGCCATCGAGGTGTGCACGGCATCATCGGTGAACAAAACAGTTTTGAAGTCAATCTTCATGTATTGTTTGGCCCACTGGAGCCATTTTGCTGTGTGGCAGTGGATAGAGGAGGTCGACCCGGATGGCTTACGCACAGCTGCAAACCTCTGAAGGACCCTACATCTTGTTGTTCAGGGGACTTTGGAGGCACCAGCAGCTTCAAAAACTTGTCTGCTGCTATGACAAGACATTTTTGCAGCTGTTCTTTTAACATGACATAATTGCCTGTTGGAAAGAGTGCTCAATTTTCCTTATCAGCACCACATCGTATGTCCTGTGAATCCGTTTCATACTTCTTGATTGTGCGATGATCACAATGAAGTGTCTTGGCAATGTTGATTGTAGTCATCTCTTGACCTAAACACTCCACAATTTGTTGTTCTCAGCAGCCGACACATCCTTTTTCTTTCCCATTTTGGCTGAAAGTGTAGGCTGCTTAATAATGTGGGACAGCCTTCTTAAGTAGTCTTGCCTTTAATTGGACACACCTGCCAAACTAATTAGCACAGGTGTCTGCAAATGCTTTCAGTGATATAAAGAGCCCTGACACACATCACTATCAATGAGTTTAACTGACAAACCAAAAAATTCTTACCTTATCAATCCTAAACACTTTTTGCATAATAATTTGGAACACAGTGTAGCGCTCCCTCCCTTGTACCCCCTGCCATGCGCCCAAACAGCAGTTTACACCCACATGTAGGGTATTGCCGAACTTGGAAGAAATTGCGTGACAAAATTTTGGGATTCCTTGTAAAAATGAAACATTTTCAGCTAAAGTTGCACTTTGTTGGAAAAAAATTACATTTTTAATTTTCACAGCTTAACAATAAAAAAAATTGTGAAACACAATTCACAGTCGATATACTCACTGCACCCCTGGATATATTCAGTAAGGGGTGTAGTTTCCAATATGGGGTCTTTTTAGAGGTGTTTATTAAATTTTATCACCTTAGGGCGTCTGCAAACCTGAAATGGTGCCTAAATAAAATCTTAATGAAAATGAGACCCAGAGTCCAGTAGGTGCTCCTCCTAGTCTGGGGCTTGTGGTTGAGCCAAATCGCGCACTAGGCCCACATATGGGATATCTCTGAAATTGGCACAATCTTGGGAATCAATATTAAGTTGCATTTCCCTGATCACATCTACCGTTTTCTTGTGAATAATGGATAGAAAATTGAAAATCTGCAAAAAAAAAGTGAAATTTTGAAATTTCACCTCCACTTTACTTTAATTCCTGTGAAACATATAATGGGTTAATAAACTTCCTAAATGCTGTTTTGAATACTTCAAGGGGTATAGTTTCTTAGATGAAGTCATTTATGGGGGTATCTAACATACAGGCCAATCAAAATCACGTTAGAACTGGACTGGTCCCTTAAAAAATGTATATAGCAAATTTTCTTGAAAATTTGAAAATTACTACTAAATTTCTAAGCCCCCTAATGACGTAAATAAAAAAAAGACATTTAAAAAAAAGATGCCAATCTAAAGTAGACATATGGTTGATGCTAGTTATAAGCTATTTTGAGTGGAATAACTATCTGTCTTACACACAGAAATTTTTGAAATTTGAAAATGGTAAATTTTTCTAATTTTTCACGATTCTTTGTTAATTTTCACAAATAAACAAGGACTTTTTGGACAAAAATTTCTTACTATCTTAAAGCACAATGTGTCATGAGAAAACTCTCTCTGAATCACATGGATAGGTTAAAGTGTCAAAAAGTTATTCTCACATACGGTGACACATGCCAGATTTCGAAAATGGGGCTCTGTCAGAGAGGCCAAAACTGGCTCCGACGGTAAGGGGTTAACGCATTTTGTCGTGAATAGATTCAGAACAAAACGAATTTTGGGGGAAAATTCGGCGAATCAGCTGAATTGAATTTTTGAGAAATTCGCTCATCTCTAATTATATGGCTACTGCGTGATATTAACAGTGAGCTAGTAAGCTGCAATTTGCATGTAGTTGTCATGTCTTGGTGTGCAACAACTGTGCATGTTTGACACAATGCTATAGAGGTTTTCAACTGATACTAAAAATTTAATAAAGTGTTTGTACTTTGCAATGTAACTTTTTTTTTATTTTTTAATATTTATTTTCTATTTTATTGTACAGTGGTCCCTCAAGATGCAATGGTCGCCGGATACATTATTTTCAACTTGCAATGCTTTTTCTTGGGACACTGTGGGCCACATGTATGACAACTGTCTTGGTCTAAGACTTTCTTTCTTGCCCATAGCAACCAATCAGAGTTCCCCTTTCATTTCCTATATGAAAGGGGCACTCTGATTGGTTGTTATGGGCAACAAAGAAGGTCTTAGATTAAGATAGTTTTCATACATGTCGCCTTGTATGTTGAGTCTAGTTTCAGGATACATTGTCTAAACACTGCTGATCTATAGCACATGTTATTGACTGGAAGATCCAACCAATTATCATAAACATTATACTTGTAAAACATCTGTATTAGTGAAGTACATACAGTGATTGGTGGTCTATTAGTGCATTTTCTGTACTGCTCTTTACATGTGAGCTGCTCTTTACACTTTTTGTGTTAACATTTTGACACATAGAGATCTAAAATAAAAAGAGAATACATCTGTAACTTTGGCTTTTGCTGCCTCAATGTAAGCATCTCTGTCTACAAAGGTAAATAAAATCAAAAACTAAAGCAATGTTTCCTTCTAAAAGCACCAAAAATATTTTGTCTAAGCTAAATTTCACATTTTATTTGGTAGAAAAATAGTACTGGTTTACAAGCAAACTTTTGTCAAACTAATTCTTGTATTATTTTTTTTTTTTTTTTTTTGCTCAAATAAATTAGATTTTTATACAAGAAAACATAATTTTGCAAGAAAAATTAAAAATCGGTTTATTCTTGCTCCTCATATAACATCAGTAATACAAGTTATCTTGCCGCACGGAGCACACCTTACCGTTCACCTCTGAAATGCATCAGAAAAGACAGGAAAAAGAGTTAATGGCATTCTATTCTAAACTTCAAGCCAGGGCTGTGCTTTTGTAATGCAGGCAAGAGTTATTTTCTTTTTAAATGGAAACAGATTAGGAGGCACAGTGGTCAGACCTACTCCCTTCATCTGCATAACACCTGCATGCTGAATGAATAGGCCGCACTTAGATGAAGTTCAAAAATATTCATGAATTTTAATTCAGAGCTTCGAAGGCTTTTGTTAGTCAACAAGTAGAACAATGCTCCAGCTTCAGAGTTCATTTACAAGAAATATGGCTCTGTGCTGAGCCTGGAGGATTCCTACAAGTTGGTTCAACCAGTTAATAGTTCGAAATAAGCACTGCGATTGTTTGTTAAAGAAGGGGAAACATAAAGTAAGAGAGAACTTGGGGCTCGCATGTTTGATTGTATGCTTAATAATCTTGGGTACTAAATGACTCATTATAGACTCATGTATTCCTAAAATACTGACATTCTATTAAATAAAGAGATAATAAGCAATGGCTTCATAAAGTATAATTTCTTATTTTGACACTATATCATGCCTATATAACATGCTTACATTAATGAGCATTTAAAATACATTGCATCACCTTAGGCTTGTACAAGATCTATTCCATGTTTACATTTGGTACTGGGAAAATCTCCCAATGTATATTCCTAATGTGGAAGTGGACTGTCATATGCACAGTGGTCCCTCCAAAGGCTATCTTAATTGTTTCTGGTACAACTAATGTATGTTGAAACCATTGTATGCTGAGATAATAACTTTATGGAAAACTAGCAATTGGTTCTGAAGCCTCAAAATGTCACCATAGTGCAAAATGAGGATTAAAGAAAATGAAGCAGATAACAAATACAGATAAGCGGTGGACTGGGGTGCCTAGGCTCACCAATGGAATTTCATTCTGGGGCCCCCCAGTGGAGTTGATTCTTGGAGCCCAATCTACAGCTACTGTACATGCCTCTTATACTCTGCCTCTGCCTTTTGCCTCTGTTTCTCTGACTTTCTACCTCTCTAAAGGATGTATATGCAGTTTAAAAGAAACACCAGGTCTGGCATGCTCAGGGGTCCAATGAGAATTGTCCCTGTGTCTTTATAGGCCCGTCTGTGCCTGCACATCAGGCCTGTCCTTCCATAGGACATCATCTTCTTTGGTCATATACTTTATACACAATGTACCAGAGAAAAGAAAAATGGGCCTTCACCTAGAAGCTGCTCATCCTGGCACATGTAAAGAGCAGTATGGAACTACCCCACTGCACCGTACTGTAGTGAGATGCTACTAGACCACCAATCACTGCATGTTTTACAAGTAAAATATTCATAACTGGTTGGGTCTTCCAGTCAATCATATGAGCCACAGATCGACAGTGTCTTTGTCATTGTATGTTAAGTCTGGTTTCAAGATACAATGTCCCAGTAATGACCATTGTATGTTGAACATAACCTGCTGCCATTGTAACTTAAGAGACCAGTTACAATGCATACATTTCTATCACAATATGCAAGCACTTATCAGGCATATACAGACATTCCAATATTTTAGATGTGCATAATCCCCGAAATCACAGGGCTTGTCTTACGTGACTGTAGCTCTGCAACCTCAAAACTAAAGCAATGTTAAGTCCTGTTTATTTCTTACTTATAGGCATATTCTATCTCTGTTTTTCAACCACTAATGGCCAGGAAGAAAAAAGTTAAAAAGCAAGAAGCATGTGCAGATAAGTACAGTAACTGTAGGATTGGCCCCAAAAATCAACTCCACTGGTGGGTCCCAAGTATCAAATCCGCTAGTGAACCCCAAGAATCAACTCCACTAGTGGGCCCCAAGAATCAACTCCATTGGTGAGCGCCAAGAATCAACTCCACTAGTGGGCCCCAAGCATCAACTCCACTGGTGGGCTCCAAGCATAAACTCCACTGGTGGGCCCCAAGAATCAACTCCACTGGTGGGCCCCAAGAATTAACTCCACTGGTGGGCCCCAAGAATCAAGTTCACTGTGGGCCCCAAAAATCAAGTTCACTGGCAGTCCCCAAGAATCACCTCCACTAATGGGCCCCCAAAGATTAACTCTACTAGTGGGTCCCAAGAAGAAACTCTACTGTTGGGCCCTCGGCCCCCAATCCGACACTACATGCACACAATTGCATTATGTATCTACATAGTACAAATCCAAAATAGAGCATGCTATGAGCACATGTGGTGCCTACAAATGTATGAATCAAGGAAAAAAAGGTGACATGCTTCACCACATGGCACATTATGAAGATATTCTTCTCTTAGCATTTTTTCTAAGGGGAAATATGGTAAGATGGCACACGTATTATACAGCTATCCATTGTTCTTAAAGTAAGGGTATGTTTACACAACAGATTTGCATGCTGATTTTTGGTGTGGTTTTGCCGTGGAATCCACCTCAGAATTAGCATCCAATGACTGCAATCATTCTTTCATTGTTTTCAATGTAAAATCCATATCATTGTGTACACAACGCTGATTTTTTGTGTGGATTTATTTTCAGCACTAAAAAAAGAATTAAAATTGACAATTCTTGTGCAAATTCCACGCTGAATCCTGACCTCACATTATAGTATTTGAAAGGCCTACTGCCGTGGATTTTAGGCATGAATTCCACACTGATTCAGAGCTGAAATTTTCAGTGCTGCAAATCAACCTTGTGAATATACCCTAACAAGTGCATGAATATGTATTGTAAATGTTTAATGTGTCTTTATAACTTCTGCTGCCATACGCTTTCTCATTGTAAATGCATATATGCCAATAATAGACGACTACTGTAGTATATACTACATGCTCACCAAATACCACAAGTAGAGAAAAAACTTTCACTAAATTCATTTATCTCTATTTTTGAGAATATTCCCAAGTTCAGTTGTATTCCCATGCTAGAATATGTGACCCTACGTTATGGTAGGGTCTTTTTTTTTTTTTTTTTTAAGGGTCCACTTTTCAGGCTGCAGCTCTGGCACGGTATCACTTGTAGTCCAGTGTCAACCCTGAAAAATTCCAATTTAGAGTTAGGGATTGTGTTAGCATTAGGGCTAGGGAAAAAATATGGTTTTGTATCTAAATTTTTCACAGGTTCAGTCAAATGGGGACAGGTTTCGGCAATACTAGTGACAGCCATATGATAAATACCTAACCTTACACATGTTGTGGTGTTGAAGGTCCACATATGAAAGAAAAGATTTTAATAGATTTTATAATTGATAATTTCTGTATTTTTTTGTCTGGAACATTGAGCAAACCGTATCACGATAGCCAAAAGCATCAGCTTCTCTGGTTAAACTTTAGCACTGGTTACAGGAGTCGCTGCAGGAAAGATTTGATGGGATGATTGTTATGCAGACAGTCAGGCACCAAAGCTGTGGCTATCCAACTTGCTTTGCAGGTGAGGTTTTAGCATTCAAAGGTTTCCATATTAGCCATCCCATCTAACCTCTTATGCATGGTTTCCTGATGTCAGTTCTCAACTCTAAGTGGTAGAGACAGTATTGTTGTAAGTTAAGTTACACTTCAAAGAATATATATTTATAGCTTAGACAGTGTCAGACTGGGGTGCCTAGAGCCCACCAGAGGAGTTGATTTCAGGGGCCCTGTCTCACTTCGACTTACTGTATGCAGACTGATGTGATGACATCATTACACTAATCTTTAATCAAGATGGAGCACTGGGGCTTCTGAGCCTCCCTATCCTACTTGCAGCAGGACACCGGTGGTAAACATAAAAGGTCTAAAGATATATGTCCCTCCTGGATCCGGAATGATACATTTTATATAAATAAAAATATATTAAAAGCTATAACACAAAGTTCAGAGTATAAAACCACTAAATAATGGTTGTACAGTTACCAAATAACACCGCTACATAAAACCAGAATCCCAAGGCCAATATTGCCAATAATTCCACTAAGAGCAAATACCGTCACACCTTTTCCACAGTGACTGAATAATACTGCAACACCATGACCACATATTACCACCACAGAGTGTCGTAATAATACCACCACACCATGATCAAATATCACCACCACATAGAGACTGAATAATACTGCAACACCATGACCACATATTACCACCACATAGTGACTGAATAATGCCTCCACACCATGAACACATATCATCATCACATAGTGACTAATTAATGCCACCACACCATAACCCCATATCACCCCCACATAGTGACTGAATAATACCACCACACTATGACCACGTAGCAGCACCACATAATGACTAAATAATACCGCCACACTATGACCACATATCACCCTCACATTGTGACTGAATAATACCACAACACTATGACCACATATCACCACCACATAATGACTGAATGATACTGCAACACCGTTACTGAATATAAACCATTACACTATGCACACATATAAGTGATTACAGTTCAGGTACATTTTGTGACTCACAGGTGATGTTTCTCCAATGAGTTGTTCACGTTTAATTTTCTTCTCCACACTTTCATTCTGACTCTACTCGTCCCTGAAGATTTATACACAAATATTTTAGAATCCTCACTTTTCCAGCAGCTCCTTACTTAAAGGTATATAAGTCCCCTGAGTTAAGTAGCTCTATAGCTCCCCTCATCAGATAGAAAGCTCAATAAACTCTCTCAGTTCTCTCAGGTAGGTGTATAGGTCTCATCAGACAGATATATACAGGTCTCCTCAGGCAGGTATATATCGGTCCCCTCAGGCAGCTATATATAGGTACCCTTAGGCAGGAATATATGACAGCAATAAAATAATAACAATAATACTCACCTTACCTCCTTCCCAGTCGGGTGCTTTCTTCTGCCTGACACTGGGGGCATGACCTCATCACGCCGCCAGTGCCGGATAGTTCCTCCGGCAGCTCCTCAGGTGCACAGCCTATGCAGAGTGATGGCTGTGCGACTGAGGAGGGGCAGCATCGCAATGAAGTCACTTCATTGCGCCGCTGCCCAGTTCATTACTACAGGGCCGCGGTGAGCCCTAACCACTAGAAGAACCGGAGGGCCCTGCTGTGTCTTACCCTGGGAACACTGGAGGATTCTCCGATCCTCCGATGGGCCAGTCCAACACTGAGGTTAGAATACTAGCATGATAAATAACAATGTAGTATGGGACCCAAAGGGGTGTTCCCATCTCAGAAATTTATGAAATATTGATAGGAATTGCCAGAAAATGTCTCATAGATGAGGGGCGCCACCTCTAGGACCCTCAAATATTTTAGCAAAGGACCCCAAAAAGTTTTGTGCTCTATTCTGTTCCATGGGAGTTCTGAGTATAAATGAACACACCACTCGGCTTTACTCGTAACTCTCATAGAACAGAATGGAGAGAACCGTGCAAGCATCAACTACTCTTCATTCTTCACAGTGACTTTTGGGGGCCTATTCTTAATACATGTGCAGGTCCTGAGATGGGATCCGCACCTGTACACACATTTATGGCTTATCCTTTTGGAATGCCATAAATGTGTGAGATGGGAACACCCCTTTAGTCAGAATGCACAATAAGTGATAAATATTTTCAAATCTATAATCATTCACGTTCTTTAGTATCTAATGGTTTAAGGGCTATCAATAGGCTTGTCTATGGAATATAAAGTATCTGTAGTTTTAATTGAAAAAAAGCCAGTGAGAGGGAAGTTTTCCATCCCTTCTCCATAAGTAATTGTGAAATATTGCAGTACTGTCTGCGCCTACCAATGACTGGGACAGACTGTGTTCTGAGCAGAAGATGTTAGCATCTTGTAGCGTTATCATCAGGTCTGCAGCTCCTCATTAATATTCCGTACATACTGATGCATTTTCTATATCATTGTCTATTAACAAGAAGGATAATCATTCATTCAGTTATCAAGCAGTTAGCAAGGACCTGGCCTTGAGTATTTAGTGCAAGGAATCATGGGAGATCAGAGAAGGTTAAATGTGATTGACATAACAATATCTACATTTTCTATATAATTATAGTTCAATAATGAAAGCAGATGTCAGATTACGCACACAGCTTTTAGCTCAAACACTCCCCGATATCTATTCACAAAGCAGAATATGAAGGCACAAGCTTGCTTATATATTTACAGCTGCTCAAAAATACTTTTCCGCTTCCCCGTTACAATGGGAATGTTTCAGGGCAGACTCTAGATATGTTATTTGCTACTGAAGTGCCTGCAAAATGACTTGAGGGACCTGAAGTGAAAGTACAGTGAAACAATAGAAAACTGCAAGACAAGCTAAAAAGGGAAAGTGACAGACATCAAGAACAAAAGGAGAGAAAAGGAATAAGAACAAAGTAGCCTGGAGGTGGATGATGAAACAAAATATTCTCCTCAGTGAAGTGACATATTATGCAATTTATCAGAAAATCCTTGTACCTTCTATTTAAATGGACTTCTGTTGCATAGTATATGTTTCCTCCTGCACACCATATCTAATGCATTAGGAAACTGCATAAATAACAATTCCTTTATATACGTATTACCAGAACTACATGTTTTGAAAGGAATATTTTGTAACTCCATAGATTTCTATATAATAATCCAATTAGCAGAAAACCACCTTCAGTCTTACAGAATATAGAGACCCATTCTTGACATAACTTCAGGTCCCTGAGGTGGGACTTGCACCTATGAGACATTTATGGTATATCCTGTCAATATGCAAATAAAAAACGAAATCACTGCAGCTGCTTACCCTATAACGGTACCGCTAGTCCTCTATGATTCAGAGCTCCTCCATTCATTCATATAGACGCCAATCTCTCCACGTGGATAAGGATATGGCGCCCGGAAAAGCTGCAAGTCAAAGCTTCATGCACAGCACAGAAATCCAATTACAGAATATCTAGCGAATTATCCATCCATGAATTTATTGTATAAATAATGCTACAAGACAGTGTAAATGTAGCTCATAATGCTAACGCGTTTCGGACCTAACAAGGTCCTTGTTCACAGCATACTTCTTTACTCAAGATACAAATACTTATACACATTTTAAAACCACGTCATAAAGTCGAATGTTTAGTGGGTGTCGGCCAACAGTTTAACCTTTACATAGAAGCTCTCAAAAATATATGCTCTCAAATATATATGCTTAACATATCCTCAATCTATCCAATACATTAATGTATTCATTCCAACCTTCATATTATATCGCTACAAATTAATTACAGATATCAAATATCAAATGTATTATAGTTAAATATACGTCTAGGACACATCAAAACCCTATTAACAAGAGCAAAATGCAACACATATTGCATATACATTATGGGACTAATGAATATACATAAGATCATTGCGCTTATTCTTTCCTTTAGGATATCGTGTATCAGTAGTCAGAATCCATGTACATTTGATACATATATGATAATAGAGGGCATGATCTGTTTAACAGTTCATGTATTGTTTACATTTGAACTGTTTGGTGTTATCACTATTTGTAAAATGCTCACCTTTAATAACCAATGCACAAAGGTTACACCTGTTCTTACAACACGGAAAATATCCCTTATACTGAAGCCAAGTTTTATCTTTTTTTACTGACATACATGCTAGGGGATATTTCATTAGCTATAGTAATCCCACGTTTAGAGACACATTTCACTCCTTTCTCTACATAATTCTTCAAAATGTCATCTTGTTGTAAAATCTGTAAATTCTTAAAAAAGATTTTTCTTATTTCTTCAAAATCATCACTATAACTTGTGGAAAATACTATTTGTTTTGTCTCTTGTGTCCCCCCTTTGTCCTGCTGGTTCACCAGGGCACAATGTGTCATGTTACTAACTTTATCAAAAGCCTGTTTTAAGACAACAGACAAATACCCCCATGCTTAGTATTACCGCCATGCGGTTTTCTAAACAGTCTGGTAATGTCCCTATTTCTGGGGAACCTTCCAACTCCAAGTCAAGAAATGCCATTTTGGATAAATCACATGAAAAGGTAAATTTCAAATTGTGTAAATTACTGTTAAGATAATCAACAAATTTAGGTATGGACGTTACATCGTGACCCCATAGAAACAAGAGGTCATCGATATAGCGCCCATACCACACAATTGCATCACCAAAAGGATTAGATGGGCCATACAGAATTTGTTGCTTCCACCATGCCATATACAAATTGGCAATTGTGGGGGACGCGGAAGCACCCATAGGAGCTCCCACCAGTTGCAAAAAGAAAGAGCCATCAAACTTGAAATAGTTATACTCCAGTAGAAAATTTACACTCTGCATGATAAAGATTTTCACCTCCTCATTGTACTCTCTGTCAAGATTTAAAAAATGTTCTATAGCCAAAATTGCTAACTGATGTGGTATATTAGAGTACAAATTAACCACATCACAACTTAGCCAGTTGTAATTGGAGTCCCATTCAAAATCTTGCAAAGCTTTCAACACACTCGTGCTATCCCTAAGATAGCCCGGAAGACTTATAAGGTTGGAGGCAATCATCCACCCAACCCCTTCTTTTCTCACTCAGAGAGCCATTGCTGGATATAATGGGACGCAATTTCGGGGGAAAGATGTTTTTATGCATCTTAGGGATACCATAAAATACTGGGATGGTTGTTTTTTTTTCAAAAAGGTACGTTTTCTGCTTCACTATCAACACTCCTAAACCCACCCTGTCTTCTAATAATTTCAACAATTTACTTTGGAAAATTTCTGTTGAATCCATTTCTAATCTATGATATGTACTTTTATCATCCAAAGTTTCTAGAACTAATTTCTTGTACAACATATCATCCAACACCACTATCTGACCTTCCTTGTCCGATTTTTTTAATAATTAAACTACTGTTTGCTTTCAATTCAGACAATGCTTTTCTCTGAGAGTGTGTTAAATTATTGTTATTTCTAGTATGATTATTCCTCAATTTTTTAGATTTTTACTGATAATTTTTAAGTCCCTCTCCATAGCTGCCTGGAATGCATCTAATGCCGGAACTCTAGCTTGGAGGGGATAAAACTGTGGGTTGGAAAACTTATGACATACATTCAAATTATCAGGTTCCTCCATACCTTCACTTTCCTCTTGTAAATCTTTCAAAATTCAAAATTTTGCTCAGCAAAAGCTAGGCTCTCATATTCATTAGGACATTTTCTATCTACATCTGACTCAATCTCATCTTGTTCTAAATCTACCTTATCTTATTATGAAAATATCTTTTGACAGTTCAAAGTATAGAGAAACGGTTCAATGTCAAGAATTTTCCTCAAAAGATTGAACCTCCTATTAGGGACAAAAAGGTAAGACTGCGTGAAGCCTATTGGATTCTGACTATTGATACATGAGATCCTAAAGGAATGAATAAGCCCAATGATCTTATGTATATTCATTAGTCTCATAACGTGTAAGCAATATGTGTTGCATTTTGCTCTTGTTAATAGGGTTTTGATGTGTCCTTGACGTTTAATTTGTAGCTATATAATATGAAGGTTGGAATGAATACATTAATGTATTGGATAGATTGAGGACATGTTAAGCATATATTTTTGAGAGCATATATTTTTGAGAGCTTCTATGTAAGGGTTAAACTGTTGGCCGACACCACTAAACATGTGACTTTATGACGTGGTTTTAAAATGTGTATAAGTATTTGTGTCTTGAGTAAAGAAGTATGCTGTGAACAAGGACCTTGTTAGGTCCGAAACGCGTTAGCATTATGAGCTACGTTTACACTGTCCTGTAGCATTATTTATACAATAAATTTGTGGATGGATAATTCGCTGGATATTCCGTAATTGGATTTCTTCGCTATCCTGTTCAATTTGTGTCCAAGATAGGAATGTCATTTTAAACTAGTATTATGTAAACTTGTAGTCCATTTACTGAGAGATTCACAAAGCAAATACAGAGAACTTTAATTTCCACTGCTGTCTACTAGTATTCCCTCTTCCCTTAATATATTAGTGATAGTTTATCCAAAGGCATACCTTCAAACAGTCTATATATTATATACCCTTCCAATTCAAGTACGAGTGCTTGATAGGGTTGTTAGAGAACCTAACACGTATTTGGTCATATCAGAGATAGATTTCAAGATATATTAAAGGGGTTTTCTCATTTCAAAGATCATAGTTCAATAGGTGGGGAAGAAAATGTAAGCTTGTAGGCCATTGGTTACCATAAGCAAAGTGTTATGGTTTAAGAGAATAGGCCGTTTGTTTAATCCTTGGAAGTGAGAGAGAGCTCCGGTAGGGTTACGCCCAGGTCCTGCCCCCGGTCGTATTCAGGAACGCGCGTCAGAAGGAGAAGCAGGGGAGAGGCTGTGTATGGGAGTGAAAAGGGACATGTGTGCACGGATATGAGTTCTGCGCAGGTGGCGCCCCCGGGGTATTTGGGAACGCGCGTGAGACGGAGGTACACGGGAGCGCGCAGGTACATGTGTGAACAGAATGAGATATAGAGATAGAGATGAAAGAGAGAGAGAAAGAGAGAGAGAGTTCACGTGTGCGGGGTTTGCCGCGTTAATTGACAACAATCAGTCAACGTGTGTGGTGCGGGGTTTGCCGCTTTCACTGACAGCAATTAATCGACGTGTGTGGTGCGGGGTTTGCCGCATTTACTGACAGCAATCAGTCGATGTGTGCGGTGCGGGGTTTGCCACGTTCAATGACAGCAATCAGTCGACATGTGCGGTGCGGGCCGCGTTCACTGAGAGCAATCAGTCGACGAGTGCGGTGCGGGGTTTGCCGCATTCACTAACAGCAATCAGTGGTACTGCAGCAGAGAGAGAGGTCTTGTGCAGTGCCATGTAAACATAAACAGATAAAGTGTATAGTTTTGTTCTGCAGATCTGTAGAGGTCATAAGGTGTAATAATCTGCAGAATATATCACTGTGTGAGAGAGAGAGAAAATAAACCACCCATCTTTCCCAGAGTCCTGAATGTCAAATGCCCATTCTAGTTACAAAGTATGTAGAGAGAATGAGAAATTTAGATATAAACTATCCAGTTACACTTAGCATTTCACTTCCAATGATTCCTTAGTCTCTGAGAATCTCTCTCTTCCCCTCCCTCCCCGCTCACACAGAATGAATTCTCAAGTGCACATTTTGGGGCGTGTCTTCAGAGAGAGAAGATACTCCCTGCTGGGAGGAGAAACACGCCCCTCCATTTCATAAGCTCTCCTTAGCAACCAGTATAAACGGGTGCCAAATGATGAAACGATAAAACCCCTTTAAGGAATTTCTCAAATAAAACTAGTCAGGAATCTAATAAAAAAGTATTTCCTGACGTAAACAAGATAAAATAAAGCTAATATGCAAAAAAAGAAAAAAAATCTAAGAATGCCAACGAAGCAGTCTAGTCATATCTACAAGCCCAAATATGTGTGATCTATAGGTAGGTAAGAGTTGTGCTAAGAGCTTAAAGGGGCTGTCTCGCTACATTGATTCATCTTACTTCAGTCCTGTTTTCTTGGTTTTACTTTGAATTAAGAGGTGTTAACTGGCTTCCAATAGGCTGCAGTAGAAGCCAGGTCTGTAGCTCTAGCAACCAGTGCTGGCAGCCTATCAGGATAGATCAAACAGGTAGCTATAGTGACCTAAGGAGCTGATGCAGCTCATACAAGAGTGGATATCTAGGAATAGGTAGGACACTGTTAATGGACATATATTGCAAAGTGACTTGTTTTTGCAAGATCTTTAATATAAAAAACAATCTTTGTAGTGAGACAACCCCTTTAAGGCAGCATTTTCCAAACACTATAAGCCCCACAATAAATTGCACCTCTTAGCTATTCTATCTCAAAAATTAATTTTACAATATTAAAAAAAAACTACATACAGTAAATGTGTCTGTTTGCATGGAAAAGTGGGGAGATTTATAGAAATTTGCTGAAGGCATAATTTATATTGATTAAATCTCACCTAGTATGTCTTAAGATAGCCATACATATTAGATAAATGTTGGCCAACCTCTTAAAATAGGACCGCCCAGCCTTCCAAAATATTATATGCTGTGTTAAAAGTTTGTGTCATGCACTTGTCTCAAGGGTCTCTTTTGTACTATATATAATTAGTGTTGAGCGATTACGTTGACCATCGACATGGTCGATGGTCGAAAGTCGACCATCATCGACAAGATATTCGAATGGTCGATGATAGATGATCGCCGGATGACCATTAAGGTCCTATGGGAGAGCAAACAAACCTTCTTTTCTTACACCCACACAGGGTGGAGACAGGCTGGAATTAAACTTCCACAACAGTCAAATGGATAAGTGCTACATCTTAGGCAATCATACTTAGGTTTTAAAAGCCCAAGAAAAAAAATCACAGACCATTCACTATCCCTGTCTTGCACACAGGCATGAGCCTTAGAGCCGTTGTTCACACGGCTTATTCCAGACGGTTTGTGAGCCGTATTGAGTCACAAATCCGCCGGAATAAGGGGGGGGACGGGGGCGGGGCCGGAGCGCGTCCGGGGGCGCCGCTCCATATAGGACAAATGCATTTGTTTTACGGCTTGCTGGAAAGTAAATAATGAGGCATGGTTCACTTTCTCCCCGCCCGGCAGATTCCCCCGACGATAGGAGCGACGGGAATCCACTGTTCTCTATGAGAGCAGTGGATTACCATAATGACAGGGACGGTTGGCGCCTTACTGAAGTGCAAATTTCCGGCACGGCGTACGGAGCCAACGTGCCCAAATAAGGCCGTGCGTGAACGAGGCCTTAAACTGCATGACCACAATTAAAAAGGGCCAGAAGGCAGTCTGATTTGAACCATCATTTTACTTGAACTGGACTTGAATATCCCTGTCTGGGAACGCAGCATGTGCCCCAAACCCTTCATGACCCAGATTAAAAGTCGCGGTGGAGAAAAAAGGAGTCTTTGAACCACATTTTAGTTTCAGGGAACATAGACTATCCCTGTCCTGGGGCCACAGCATGAGCCCCAAACCTGCATGACCCCAGATTAAAAAGTGCGGAAAAAGGAGTCTTTCAACCACATTATAGTTTCACTGGACATTGGGACTATACCTGGTCCTGGGCCACAACATGAAGCCCCAAACTGCATGTCCCAGATTAAGAAGTGCCGGAAAAAGGGGTCTTTCAACCACCATTTGTAGTTTACACTGGACAATTGACTTACCTGCCTGTGCCACAGCATGAGCCCCAAACCTGCGTGACCCCAGATTAAAATAAGTGCCGAAAAAAGGAGTTTTTCAACCACCCCATTTTAGTTTCCACTGGAGCATATACTGTCCTGTCGCTGGGGTTAGCGCTTGATCCTCCGTTGGAGTGCGGACCAATTGACTTCACTTGGAAATACTGGGTGGTTAACGCTCCTGTTCCACCAAGGTGATTTTTTCTTGGCATTCTTTTTCTCATTTTACTCAAGTAGCTGGAGGAAATTGTCTCTGTCTTTGTTCTAATGTCCGTTGCTCCATACTCCATGTCCTCTGATATAACCTACATCTGGTAAGTTTTCCTGTACCTCCCCTTGTACAATCAGGGAATTTTTTACAGCTTTTTTTGTACATTGCAAGTTTTTTGTAGTTTAATTCTAGAAAACACATTTTTTAAATGGATGAATCCCACATGTCTTTGTTTCTATTTTTTAATTTTATAAATGGGGTGGTCTCAATACAGGGATTGATAGCTATGTTATAAAGATCTTGCAAAAAACAAGTTCATTTTGCATATTGTGTCACATTAAACAGTGTCCTACCTATTCTGCTTCTGACAGCACATCACCTTGAGCCATCTTTGACAATTGTGAGACAATGTAGTTTAGAAAACAATGTTTTTTTTATAATTTATGACTTGTGTATAGCTGCTATGTCACAGGCAAAATGCCCCCAAAATTAAAAGCATGACCCTTGAGCCACATTGGACAATTGATGAAGAACAAATGTCTGTCAAGAACGAACAAATTTTTTTTATAAATAAGGACTTGTAGATTAGCTGCATGTCACAGCAAAATGCCCCGCAAAAAATTCAAAGCATGACCTGAGCCACTTTGGACCAATTGTGAAGTAACAATGTCTGTTAGAAACAACATTTTTATAATAGGACTGTAGTTTAGCTGCATGTCACGGCAAAAGGCCCCCCCAAAATTCAAGCATACCTTGAGCCACTTTGGACAATTGTGAGAACAACGGTCTGTTAGAGGATAACAACATTTTTTTTTTTAAAGGGTACTGTAGTTTAGCTGAATGTCACAGCAAAATTGCCCCCAAAATTCAAAGCATGGACCCATTGAGCCACTTTGGGACAATAGTGATGAACCAATGTCTGTTAGAAAAACAACATTTTTTTTATAATGGAACCTGTAGTATAGCTGCATGTCACAGCAAATGTACCCCAATAAAATTCAAAGCATGACCCTTGAGCACACTTTGGACAATGGTGAAGAACAAATGTCTGTTAGAAAAAAAAAACTGTTTTTTTTATTAATAGGATCTGTCGTATTGCTGCATTTCAAAGCTGCTGAAGACCCAAAAAATTATAAATTGACCTTCTCTGCCACTGTTAACAAATTGTGAGGAGGGAAAGCACTCAGAAGCCTCATATCTGTTCAAAGGACCATGATTTTTGCTGTAAATCTCACTGCAACATGACCCCAATAATATTATAAATATGCTTCTCAGCCACTATTAAAATTAGTGAGGGAGAATGCCACTTCTTAAAACATTTTGTTTCCAAAGGCCATAATTATAGCTGATCTCACAGCAACATGACCTCCAAAACCATTGACATGCGAAAACTTCTAAAGATAAAGTACGTAAATGGCATACGATGGTTGTTCATAAATCTTGCTGTCTTTTTGACAGTCTCTCTCAGCAAAACAGCAAAATGAACTCTTGGGAAAAGAGAATAAAAAATTGCATTAAGAATGATCATTTTAAAAAAAAAGTTTTCAAGGGAACATTTCTGTTTGAAGAGAATGTGAAGGTTAGACCGGAATAATCGGTGACTCGGCAATTGGGGCCACAACATCATCAGAGCTCATTCTGATTATCTTTGAATGAAAGTCAAACGATCCACTTTATCTGTGGAAAGCTGGTTCGTTTGTCTGTATGTGAATCCTCAGCTGTGCTGAAGTCTCTCAGATATGACAGCTGGCTGCTGGGCGAGGACAACACCTCTATGGCCGTGGGCTTGAGCGGAGGCTCGGGCCATTCGTCCTTTAGGGTTACCCCAGAAAGTATATTGGGTTCCGGAACACATACAAAAACATCGGTGTTGGAGCAGATAGTCGAGCACCTTGATCTCATAAGTGGTCTCTGTGTGTGGATGTGTGCCCTGCATTGCATGTAGCGTTGGTGGAGGTGGTAAATACAAGTTTGGCCCAGAGGCCCCATTAGGCTTCTGCACCTTGCCTGCCTGCTGCCGCTTTGGCTTACTTGGCACTCTACTGTCTGTCACGTCGCTGTGTGTTGTTCCACCGTGACATTTGAAGAAACGTGAAGCAGACGCAACAGATGTTCTCTGTTGATCAATTCAGCAGGTTGCTGAGTTTTGTTTTTGTACGGTGATCAGGAGGGTGGCCACCCCCGATACTTGTGTAGTAACTGTTGTTCATTTTTTTGGATGGCGTAAAGCGAGAAGCTTCAATGTTGAGAAAATGGGAGCATCCAAAAGCACTCAATGGAGAGATTGGAGCCTTGATTTCCCTAAGCCTCTGGTCAAGGGGCACTAGCAAACTGAACTTCTCATCTTCCCCCTCCTCCGCCTCAATTTCGCGCCAACCTCTTCCAAGGCAGGGACGTCAGTAACGTCAGTGGTTTAGGAATAAACTCCTCTCCTCCGTTGCCTCCGGCACAGCTTCAACACAGCCCTGACATTTCCTGAGATGATCACCCTGAGTAGCTGTTATTGGAACTGCCTTGCACTAGCCCTGGACCCCGAACCACTGCCTAATGAAGACGATAAAATGAGAAACTGCCAGGCCTTTTGGAATCGACGGAGAGAAAGGCTCCGTGTCCGCATCTGTGTCCGTCTCCTCCTCCGGTCGCTGGCGGGACCTGTTGTTTCAGTGTGTCCAACGATCGTTCCAGACAAGATCACCACCAATGCTCATGCTGACAGGGCAATTGTCCGGCACTGCCATTTTTGTGGCTTCTTCAAATGGCAAGGATGGTGCAGAGCTCTTTCACCTGCCTCCCACTCTCGGTGGCTCTTCAACACCCCGAGTTTTCCGCACTTGTGCTTTTTGGGCCATGTGTCACTTCGTACTGCGTAAATGGCATTGTGTGCTGCCACAATCGCTGGGCATTGTGGAGGGTGGACTTCAGGTGTTGCCATGTAACAAATGAGATGGTTGGCCGGGTAGAGGCCCGAGCTGACGCTGAACGCAGGCAGGCGGGAGAAGCAGGGTGATGCGTATGGATGCGAACGGCGGAGTGCGAACTCAGACTTCGGCCTTCCTCGCAGGCAGTCCAGACCGGGGTAGCTCTTTTAGAAATTTCTGAGGACGACCAGGGTTTATGACATGTGCCAGCAAGGGATGGGCTCCAGCCTACCGATTTAAGGGCGGCCTATCAGATTTCGCCCGTTATTCGCACACCACCTTCCTGGCACAAGGCTTTGGCACCCATGCAAGCGCTCGGTCTCGTTGCGGTAGAGCCGTCCACAGTCCGACCTGTGTGTGGACCGGTCCCAAGACAGATTAATTTCAACACGGCCTGGTTTCTTTGGGGCCACGTGAGCCACCATAGAAGGACCTTGGGGGAAAGAACCCTGCACCATCCCTCGGTTTTGAAGAGCGCGTGGCCGGATCCTAGAGCCCACCGTCACCCCCAGAAACATCCACCCAGCTCACCCAGGTGAGCTGTCACAGGATTTATAGCGGCCTGGCCGTTGCTTACTAGTCCATGTTGTGGTGGTTCTGATGGACTTTTCCGGCACAGCTGCAGACACGCGTTGGAAATTTTAGATGACACGTGGCTTGGCCAGGTCCCAGGGACGCTTTTCTGGCAAAGAAATGGCTGCTCGGCTCTGGTATTGGGGCAGGCAAGGGCCATGCTGTGGCGGCACCCATCTGTGTGTCCACCAGAGGAAAAGGCACATTTCCTCAAGGCCAAAAGCCTGGCAATGCCGCCATTCAGGCTTATGGCTTTCGGGATGGTTTGGGTTAAAGTGTTTCTTCTGCTCCAAACTGGAGACAGAGGCTGGCCGATTAGACTGCCGGTACGGCGTTGCTGGTAATCAAACTAGTCGGAAGGAGATAGGGGTTAGGATGGGTCTCTGGTGGTGCTGGTGGTTACTCGGGCGACGGTGGAGGCTGAAGCGGAGGCTGATCCCTGATATGACTCTAAGAGAATGGGCAGCTGAGGAACGCTTGGTGGTGGCGGAGGGAGGAGAGGAAGCGGAGACGAAGGGTGTGACAGTGGTTGGAGGCCGGTGTCGGTCTGGCCTTTTTTGGCCAAGTGTTTGCCTCCATTTCAACTCATGCATTCGTGCCATGTGACTAGACATGTTTGGTGGTGGTTATCCCACCTAGATCTCTTGGCGCTCTACTTATGGTGGTTTCGGCAATGGCGGGATATGACTTCGCTAGGTGAATCAGAGGCGTTGCTCAAAGAAGGCCCTGGCATGAAAGGTCCGGGACCCTTTTTGACGGCGATAAGCGAGGAGCGGGGTTTGCGCTGACGTGGCTGGCGGAATCATATCAGTGACTTCTGGCAACCGCCCTCTCCCTTTGTGAGGCGGAACCGTACTGACACTAGGCCATCGTCTTCCTCCTCGTCAGTGATGGAAGCGCTGCAAGGCAAAATTTCTGGGAAAAGATCCACATTGATCCGCAATTGTCGTCTCTCTTCACATCAATACAGGTGACTTGGCTCGTCCTGTTCTGCATCCAGGAGCTGCGGGTAACGCACAGGGACTTGCAAGGCATTGCCGATGCCTGGGATTTTTTGACCGATTGAACCGGCATCCTTCTCTTCCTCTGATGGCCCTTCAGTAACTGGGGCAGTCAGAGCAGAGAAAATCATCATCTTTGGGCCTCTTGATCTTTTTCACATGCCCTTTGACCCCAACCGATTTTGTCATCAATGAGGTCTTCGAAATGGATATCCACTAGTGGTGGGTACCCGAGTTAACATTTGGGCTGCTTCTGTTGGACGGATAATGATGATGCTGATGAGACATTTGTGGCCGTGATGAGAGGACTGAGGAGGCAAGATGTGGATGCAGGTTGCATTAACACTGAAGGACAGAATTTGGCGACGTGTTCGTTACGAGATTTCACAGGGCCTGTACCCTGCGCTGACAGGACTGATGGTCCTGCAAAATGACGATCCGCGGGCATGGTTGTTGTCGCCAGCACTGTAAGGCGCACCTTCTCTGTACTTCTTGCCTGCATTTTCTACCCCCCTCTTTGCTGTTCTCTACACCTGAATTCGCTCCATGTTCAGAAATCTTAAAAATTTGAGCATGGTTTATGGAAAGAGTTTTGGAAAGTTCTTATTAAATGACGGTAAATCACAGCTATTCTCCTAAATCCCCTCACTCCCAAAACAAAAAATTGCTGTATTCACATTTAACTGCATGAGATTCTATCAACAAAGTGGCCTGTGCCAAAGGGATAAACAACACATTCTGAAATGTATTTGGATATAAAAGGTATTTTTGGCACCTTTCAATTCACTGTGGTGACTTCAAATTGCTGTATTCACATTTATAGGGCAAAGGGTGCTCAATGAACAAAGCTGTATTGCGGTCAAAGTGAAAAAAAAAAACACGTTATCGTAATGTATTCGGATAATAAAGGTATTTTTGGCACCTTTCAAATTCATGTGGTGGACTTACAAAATTGCTGTATTCACACTTTAAGTGCAAAAGGTGCTCACTGAACAAAAGCTGTTATTGCGCCAAAGTGAAAAAAAAAACATATCTGAAATGGTATTCGGATAATAAAGGTATTTTAGGCACTTTAATTTACTGTGGGGACTTACACAATTGTGTATTTACATTTAAATGCAAAGTAGTTCTATCAACAAAGCTGGCCTGCGCCCAAAGTGAAAAAACAACGTATCTGTAATGTATTCGGATAAAAAAAGGTATTTGGCACCTTTAATTTTACTGTGGTGACTACAAATTGCTGTATTTACATTTAAATGCAAGGAGCCTCAATAAACCAAGCTATAGTTGCGCCCAAAGGCTAGTGTAAAAAAACACGTATCTGTTATGTATTTGGATAATAAAAGGTAATTTTTTGGCACTATCAATTACTGTGGTTTGACTAACAAAATTGCTGTTTTAAAATTTAACTGCAAAGTAGATCTATCGCAAACAAAGATGGCCTGCGTGTGGATACAAAATTTGCTGTATTCATATTTAAGTGCAAGTGCCTCATGAGCAAAGCTGTAGTGCGGCCAAGTGAAAAAAACACGTATCTGAAATGTATTCGGATAATAATAGGTATTTTTGGCACCTTTCAATTTACCTGTGGTGACACAAAATTGCTGTATTTACATTTAAATGCAAGGTGCCTCAATAAAAACAAAGCTATAGTGCGCCAAGTGAAAAAACACGTATCTGAAATGTATTCGGATAATAAAAGTTTTTTTTGGCACCTTTTCAATTATCTGTGCGTGACTAAAAATTTGCTGTTTTCCATTTAAGTGCAAGGTGCCTAAATGAAACAAAGCTGTACTGCCCGCCAAAGTGAAAAAAAAAAAAAAACACGTATGTGAATGTATTCGGATAAATAAAGGTATTTTGGCCACCTATCACCCTGTGCTGACTACAAAATTGCTGGTATTCTAATATAACTGCAAAGCTGGAATGGGCAAAAATGAAAAAGAACACTATTGAAATGTATACTGATAATAAAAGTGGAGAGGTTTGGCAACCTAACAAAGAGACCTGCCTTTATGAAAAGATGGTATCCTATATAAGTTCAGGTGGGTGCCCAATATCAGGAATATTGCAATTAAAAAAGCTGATTAATAATTTAAAAGCTGATTGCAGTGCAATGTCTACACTAAGTCTTGGTGTGAAAACTTTATCCAGTATTCTTTTATAGAGCTTGTTGTGTTCGCCGCCACGCCCCCCCCCCGCTCCTCCCGGACTTTACAGCGGAAGATGCTCCTTTTAAAATTCTCTACCGGACTACATAATATCTTCCAATCTCTGATCTAACTAAGTTGTTAAGGAATCACAGCTAACAGGTAGAGTTTCTCTGTGGAAGAAATAGAAATAATTTCGCTGAAGCTGTTTGGATAGAAGGCAGGACAGAGCGCACGTCCTCCTGCTAGAGTCGCTGAGAGACACTGATCATGAACAGGAAGGGCTTATTATGTAAACCGAGGTATGTGATTTTTCCATGCCAATTCTCACCATACACATCCCAGTCGTGACCGTCGCACACACATGCTAACCTGCTTATTTGTAAGTGATTTGACTTGGCCGCCCAAAATGACAGGGAAGGCCGAAAATGGAGCGATATTATTAAGATGATGCCACAGATTTTAACCAAATTATGCATGATCTAAAAAATTATCGGATCAACATAAAGCTGTGCCGATTTCCAACTTTGTCGATAATAATCGCTCAACACTATATATAGTTAATGAATAGTGGACGGGGTCATGCAACAATTAAAAAATACAACCATGTAAATGCAACCACGTATGAAATTAATGAATGCTTTTTATTTTAATTTATGCAGGATCCCACCCACTGTGGACTTTTTATGTCAGTTAAATTACCACAGCTTTGTATTCATTCTTACTGAAACGCATCACTACAGAGATCAAAGTATTGTTTTTTATTTTACTATTCCCAGCATCATAGATCTTTGTGGCCCCATAGAAACTCTATTTTACACTCATTACAAACCTCAACATATGACGTAATGTTAATCCTAGGTCAACAGGCCAAGAAAAAAAAGACACTGATCTTCCTGAAAGAGATTATATACATCATGTCTTCCTCTGATGTTGTGCTCACAGTGCAGTAATTCTAGTTGAGCACATTCCAATACCTATATAACTAGCTCCATTTCTTTCTAGTGTTTGCCTGAATTATTCAATTTAGTGGATTGCATGTTGTGGAGACTACAGCCTAGGTCATAATGGACAGCAGAACAAAAATTATTTGGGGCCTTACAGATTTTTAGGGGGCCCCTGGATCTCTTCCCTCCACTCTTCCACTTCCTAATCTTCAACTATCCAATGTAGAAAATATGTAGGACTTTCTTTAAAAAAACCTATTTTAAACCAAATAAACCCCCCCTTTATATACTGGAGGGACTTTTTTTTCTTTTTTTTTCACAGTTTACTCCCAATGAAAAAAATTTTTAAAAACAGTTGAGGGGCCCAACATTAACCCCCAAAACTGTCCTTACACAGCCCTTTTTGATTTCTTTACCTTTTTAAACCCCAAAATCCAAAAAACACAGAGGTTTACCTAACTATATATAGTGCACAACTTTTGACAGGTGTGAAACAAATGCAGGTATCAAATCAATATTTTGTGTGACCACCCTTTGCCTTAAAAAAGGGGCCCTTTCAATTCTTTTAGGTTTCAAAAAACATTTTTTAAAAGGATTTTGGGCAGGGGGGAATTGTTTCAAATATCTTAGAGAACTAATCACAGATCTTCTATGCTTGCGCAAATCCTTCTGCCTCTTCCTTTAGTTGCAGATTAAATGTTTGTTGGGGATCAAAGGGCTTGGGGGGGGAATTTTTTTAATTTCCCTTTTTTTAAAGGGTTTAAAGAATAGGCACACAAAAAAATTATTTGATTTTGATTTTATTTCATCCATATTGCAAATTGAAAAAAAAATTTTTCAATTTTTTTATTTTTAAAAAGCTTTTCTTTATTTTTGCAGAATGTTTATACCTGCCTTAAAAAACTTTTGCAGGGTCCGGGGAAAATTTAGCACATATCTCTAAAGAGAATTAAAGTTTTTTTTTTTAAATACACCCTTTTTGTTATCCCCAAGCGCTTACAAACCCCCAGGAAGGGTTTTAAAAGTTGAACAAGGGAAATGAGTGCCCTTTAAAAGCCCATCGGGAATCCTTTTCCAAAGCCATTATCTCACCCGGTTCACCTTTTCAACGGAGGGGTTGCTAAAAGGGGAAAGGGAAGATTTCCCAAAGCTCCCAGAAAAATATTGGGGGGGAAAAAAAAAAATTTTTTGGAAAGTTTTTTTCACCCAAAAAACCTATGGTAAAAATAAAATATACCCTTATTTTTGGGAAAGTTAAGATGGCCCATTTTATTCTGTCTGTGCCATCTCATGCTGAAGACATTATAATCCTTATATGTAAAACTGTCTTATGCTACTTTCCACACTTATTCAAAGTTTGGGGTTGAGAGACCTATGGAGGTATCTTTATCCGGGACCCCAAAGGCATACTTTAAATTAAATTTTTCCTCCCTTGTTTCCCATGTATCATTTTGATTTATTACGGGTTTAAACCCAAAACCCACTAGAGAATGGGGCGAATCGTTTTCTAACGAAGTGGAATTCATTTAAAAATTTTCAGGAAAACTTCAAATTTAAAACGAAGTAAAAAGTTTGGGGTATTCGGGGAACAAAGGTTTTGTTTTTAAATGAAAAAAAGGGGCTGCGAGCAAGGGGTTTTTCAGGGGGCCAAAAAAAGTCGGGGAGGAAAAAAGGGGGCATGGGCCTGCATGACATGTGCAGAGATAAAACCCCAATCAGGGGCCCAGCGGGATTCTTAAAAGTCAACCGATTTATATAAGCCCCGGGGGCGGGGACGCTGGCAGTTCACCTGTTTCACTGTGCGGTGTTGGGAAGCTGCTGCTGTTTGATATCTCATACTAGGGGAAACTCACTTTTTTTACAGCAAATTTTTTGGGGGGTCACAGTTTATTCAGAGACTGCCCCCCACTTACAGGGTTCTAATTTTGATTTTTTTGGGGTTTTTAAAATTGAAGTCCAGTGTGCGCCCAAATTTCCCAGTTTTGCATATTATTTTAATGCTTTTTCCCTCAGTTCTTGAGCCTTTAAATACCCAAAAGGGTTTATCAAAGGTTGTTGCTGTTTGAAATTCGTTAAAGAAACGTGTTTTTACAAACCCAAAATTTACCTTTAAATTTTTTGGGTTGTCATTTTTTGGGGCAATTTAGACCCAAAGGGGTTTAAATTAAGCGTTGTTCTGCTGTTGTGGTCACTAAAAGAAACGTTGTTTTTTTAAAGCCAAAAAAGAAAATTTTTGGCTGAGCATAATTTAAAATCCCAAGGGTTTTTTACAAAATTAAATTTTGTGTTTTTTAGCTCCCGTAAAAAAACATGCCTTTTTTAAAATTTTCTACACAGCTGGTAATTTTTGCAGACATTTTTTTGCGCAAATTTTTTTCCAAAGGGTTTAAATAAATATTTTTTGCAGTTGTTCTCGTTTAGGAAAAGTTGTTTTTCAAAACCAAAAAAAGAAATTTTGGCTGTAGTATAATTTTATATCCGAAAGGTTTTAAAAAGAGTTTTTCTGTTGGGTTTTGTTCCGTAAAATACACCGTTTTTAACAGGCTAAAAGTGGTTTAAATTTTTGGGGCACAAATTTTTTTTGCGCCCAAATTTTTTTCCAAGGGGGGTTAAAATAAAATTTTTTTTTCTGGAAATTGAACTTGTTAAAAAAAAATTTTTTGTTTTTTACGCCAAAAAAAGAAAATTTTGGTGTAGGGTAATTTATCCCAAGGGTTTTTTTAAACCTGTTTTTTGCTTTTATTTTTAGTAAATAACAGTGTTTTTTTAAAAGGCAATACAAGTAAAATTTTTTTGCCATTTTTGGAGTCAGTTTATATTCCCCCGGGGTTTCCCAAGCTTGTTAAATGGGTTCCCTTTTGGGTCAAAAAACAGGGTGTGTATTTTTCATATACAGATTCTTCATTAAAAAAGAGGGCTGTAATTTTAGAACAAACAGTTTTGTCAGACAGGGAAAAGGGGGTAGGCTCCTTTCACTTTGGGGTGGCAGTGGCACAAACATTCCTGGAGCAGGGGACAGGTCACAGTACAGAAAGGGGGGCCCTCGCAGAGGGGTCAATCGGTGAGGCCAGAACTGCCGTGTTTATCTAGCGGCGTGTTTTGGGTTTAGCAAAACCCCAAAGGTTCTTGAATTTGGGTTGGGCTAGGTCATTCCCCTTCCCCCCATAAAGCCCTCGACAAACCCCAGCCAAGAGTCCCGGGGGGAACGTCAGACAAAAACCCCTTTGTTGGGATGGTTGGGGGCGGGTCAAATGGCCCCCACCTGTCCTTTAAAACCCCCCCTCTGTCCCCTCCAGTGCCCTCAAACAGAAGGGTTTAAATGTGGTCTGGGCTAACCGCCACTATTCAGCAAGGATGGGAAAAAATTTGAGGGAAACAGTGGCAGTTAAAAAAATGGGGCAAAAATCCCTGCTTCTTGAAATTGGGGGCAAAGTATAGATGTGGACAGTGGATTTGGGGGGGTCATGTTGTGAGGGGGGCTTGCTTTCCAAGATGTTGGGAGGACAGCAGTGAAGTTTAAACAATAATTTTCCCCCCCCCATGTTTATGTAGCCTACCGCCTTTTGGGGGCGGGGGAAGCAAGGGCTTCATCATCGTCAGGAGAAGGGGCGTCAGTTGCGCCTCAGGCAGCGGAGCAGCCACCATGGGTTGTTGGGGGCCCTGGTCGGGAGGGTAGCAGCCAGTTGCGAGGGGTTGGGAGCCAAAACGGACACGGGGTAGAAAACCCGCTTCGCAGGTCAAAGAAAAGTTAGTGGCAAAAGGGGGGGTCAGGACCCCAGCGGCGGGGAGTAGTCCCTCAGGGCGGGCATTGGTGGGAAAAAACAGCTACTTGGCGGTTTTGGGTTTGTTTTTGCTAAGGGCACTGGAGGACCAGAAAATAGGTTTTAAAGTAGAATCTGTGGGCAGAAAAGTGGGAAAAGGGGGCAAGGGAGCAACGTTGGGGACCAACCGGCCCCGGGGGTCAACACATGCAGCCCTCACATTTCCGGTTTGGGTGGGAGAAAAGTTTGGGTTTAGATTTTGGTTTTTTGTGTTTTAGCATTACGTTGGCCCTCCCACATTTGGGTCGATGGTCGATTTGCCGACCATCATCGACCCAAAATATTTTGATGGTCGTGATAGATTTAAAGATCCCAAAGACCCTTAAAGTCTGTTTGGGGAGCAACAAAACCTTCCCCCCCTTTCACCCCAAAAAGGGGGTGGAGAAGTGGAATTAAATCCCCAAAAAAGTACAATGGATCGTGCTACCTCGTTTTGGCAAACACTTAGGTTATAAAAACCAAAAGAAAAAAAAACACGGCCTTTTACTATCCCTGGGCTTGCACCACAGCATGAGCCTTAAAAACCGCAGGGCCACAAAATTTTAAAAAAGGGGCCCGAAGGCAGTATGATTTAAACCATATTTTCCTTTTAGTGGACATTGAATATCCTGTCCCGGAAAAGCAGCATTTAGACCCAAACCTGCTTTCCCCCCAAAATTTTAAAAAATTTCCAAAAAAAAGGGGTTTTTGAAACCCCCATTTTAGTTTCACTGGAAACAGACTATCCCTGTCCTGGGCTACGCATGAGCCCAAACCTGCATGACCCCAGATTAAAAAATGCGGACAATAAAAAGGGGAGAGTTCCTTTTTTTCAACCACCAATTTTTGTTTCATGGACATTGACTATACCTGTCCTGGGCCACAGCTGAGCCCCAAACCTGCATGACCACACATTTAAAAAAGTTGGGAAATGGAGTCTTTCAACACCATTTTAGTTGAACTGACATTGACTATCCCTGTCCTGGGTCCACAGCATGAGCCAAACCTGCATGACCCCCAGATTAAAATGTGCCGGAAAAAGGTGTCTTTAAACCCTCCATTTTAGTTGAACTGGACATTGACTATCCTGTCCTGGGCCACAGCATGGCCCAAAACCTGCATGACCCCCACACTTTAAAAGTGCCGGAAAATGAGTCTGTTCAACACCATTTTAGTTGAATGGACAGTGACTATCCTGTCCTGGGCCCAGCATCGAGCACCATACCTGTGACCCAAGATTAAATAGTGCCGGAAAAAGGAGTCTTTCAACCACCATTTTAGGTTGAACTGGAAATTGACTATCCTGTCCTGGGCCACAGCATGAGCCCCAAACCTGCATGAACGCCAGATTAAAAAGTGCCGGATAAAGGAGTTTTACAACACCATTTTAGTTGAATAACTGACTTGGACTATCCTGTCCCTGGGCCACAGCATGAGCCCAAACCCTGACATGACCCCAAGATTAAAAAGTGAAGGAAAAAAGAGTCTTTCAACCACCATTTTAGTTGAACTGGGCATTGACTATCCCTGTTCCTGGGCCACAGCATGAGCCTCCAAACTGCATGACCCAGATAAAAAGTGCGGAAAAAGGATTTTCAACCACAATTTTAGTTCACTGGACATTCGACTATACCTGTCCTTGGGCCACAGCATGAGCCCCAAACCTGCATGACCCCCCACATTTAAAAAGTGCGGAAAAAGGAGTCTTTCAACCACAATTTTTAGTTTCATGGACATTCAATATACCTGTCATGGGCCACGCATGAGCCCCAAACCTGCATGACCCTCAGATAAAAAGTGCGGAAAAAGGAGTCTTTTCAACACCATTTTAGTTTCACTGGACATACAATGTTCCTGTTCGGAAAGCGCTTGCCCTCGTATGAGTGCGGATCCAATTGTGCTTCACTTGGAATACTGGTGGTTACGTCCTGTTACACCAGGTGCACTTTTTCTTGGCATTCTTTTTCTCATTATACTCAACGTGCTGGAGGAATTTGTCTTTGAACTTTGTCTCTGTCCGTGCTCCATACTCATGTCTCTGAATAACTACATCTGGTCAAGTTTTCTGTCACTCCTTTTTTTTATACAATTCAGAGGAAATTATTTTTAAGATATTTTTTACATGCAAGTTTTTTAGTAGTTTATTTCTAGAAAAACATTTTAAAATAGGATGCGAATCCCACTTGGTCTTAGTGTTTCTCTTTTTTAATTGTATTAAATGGGTTGTCTCAATACAGGATAATGGCTTGTTATAAGATCTTGGCAAAAACAAGTCATTTGCAATATGTGTCATTAAACAGTGTCTACCTATTCCTGTTTCTGACAGCACCATACCCTTGAGGGCACTCTTGACATTGTGCAGGAACAACTTGTCTGTTCAGAAACAACATTTTTTTATATAGGACTGTAGTATAGCTTGCATGTCACTAGCAAAATGCCCTCAAAAATTAAGCCATGACCCTTGAGCCATTTGGACATTTGTGAAGATCAAATGTCTGTTAGAAACAACATTTTTTTTTATAAATAGGACTGTAGTATAGCTGAATTTCAAAGAAAATGCCCAAATTCAAAGCATGACCCTTGAGCCAATTGGACAATTGTGAAGAACAAATGTCTGCTTAGAAAACAACATTTTTTTTATAATAGGGATGTAGTATAGCTGCATTCAAAGCAAAATGCCCCAACAATTCAAAGCATGACCCTTGAGCACTGTGGACAATTGTGTAAGAACAAATGTCTGTTAGAAACACATTTTTTTTTATAATAGTGACCTGTAGTATGCTGCCATTTCAAAGCAGCATGACCCAAAAATTATAAAAATGACTTCTCGCAACTGTTAAAAATTGGAGGGGAAATGCCAATTTAGAAGCCACATTTCTGTTCAATGGACCATGATTATTATTGCGTGTATCTCACGCAACATGACCCAAAAAAATTAAAAATTCTGACTTTCTTGTCAGCACTATTAAAAATTGTGATCGGAGAAATGCCACTTAGAAGCCACTTTTCTGTTCAAAGGACCATAGATTATTAGTGATCTACAGCAAATGGACCCCAAAAAATTATAAAATGACTTCTCAGCACTATTAAAAATTGTGAGGGAGAAATGCCACTTAAAGGCCACATTTCTGTTCAAAGGACAATGATTATTGCTGTATCTCAAGCTACATGACCCCAAAAAAATTATAAATAATGATTCTCAGCACCCCCCCCCCCCCCCCACCCCCCCCCCCCCCCCCCCCCCCCCCCCCCCCCCCCCCCCCCCCCCCTATAGTTAAAATTGTGAGGGAGAAATGCCACTTAAAAGCCACATTTCTGTTACAAACAGGACAATGATTATTTCGCTGTATCCACAGCAACATGACCTAAAAAATTATCAAATATGAATTCTCAGACACTATTAAAATTGTGTGGGAGAATGCCACTTAAGAGCCACATTTCTGTTCCAAAGGAGCATAGTTTATAGCTGTTATCTCACACGCACATGACCTCAAAAACCATTGACAATGCGAAAATTCTAAAGATAATGAGTAAATGGAATACGGTGTTGTCATGCAAACCTTGCTGTCTTTACCAGTCTCCTCACAAGCAAACCAGCAAAATGAACTGTTGGGAAAAGAGATAATAAAATGCAGTAAGAATGATCATTTTAAAAAAAGTTTTCAAGTGGACCATTTCTGTTTGAAGCGGGATGTGAAGTAGTACTGGCAACTAAATCGGTGACCTCGGCAATTGGGGCACAACATCATCAGAGATCATGCCTGATTCTCTTGATGAAAGTCAAACGATTCAATTATCTGTGGGAAAGCCTGATGCGTTTGTCTGTAATGACTCCTCAGCTGTGCTGAGGTCCGCTCAGATTGACGCTGGCTGTGGGAGGACAACACCTCTAATGGCGTGGCGAGCAGAGCGTCGGCATTCGTCTTTTTGGATACCAGAAGTCTATACGGTTCGGAACCACATACAAAAATATCGGTGTTGAGACGCAGATAGGTCGTGCACTATGATCTTCAAGCCTGGTCTCTGTGGGTGTTGTAATGTGTGCACCCTGCATTGCATGAGTTGGTGAGGTGGTAAATAAAGATTGCAGAGGTCACACATTAGCTTCTGCCACCTTGCCTGTGCTGCTGCGTACGGCTACTGGCACTCTACTGCAGTCACGTCGATGATATTGTTACACCGTGACATTTGAAGAACGTGAAGAGACACAATAGATGTCTCCAGTTTGATCAATCAGCTAGGTCTCCTTTCCTGCATTTACTCTATATTTGGGTGGGTGTGGAAGGAAAGTGCTGTGTTTTGTTTTGTATCGGGGATCAGGGGGTGGACAACCTGTAAAACTGTTGTTCGTTTTTGATGGCCCTTATGCGATGTCCCCCCATTGTTGGAGGAATGGAGCATCCAAGCACTCATGTTGAGGAGATGGAGCCTGATTTCCCAAGCCTTGGGTCGAGGGCCTAAGTCAAAATTGATATTCTCATTTCTCCTCCGCTCAAATTCCGCGCCACCTCTTTCCAAGGGAGGGAGTCGGTAACGTCGGTGTCTGGAATACTCCTCCTCCTCCTCCTCCTCCGCTTCCTCCGGGACACGCTTCAACACAGGCCCTGACTTGCCTGAGATGAGCAACTGAGAGCTGAAGCGCTGCCTTGCACTGCCTGGACCCCGAACCACTGCCTAATGAAGACCAATAAAATTCAGAACTGTCGGGCTTGTGGATCGACGGAGAGAAAGGCTCCGATGTCGATTGTGTCTGTCTCCTCCTCCGTCGCTGGCGGGACCAGTTGTTTCGAGTATCCAACGCTGTTCCAGAAACTAAGATCCCACAATGCTCATGTGACAAGGGCATCATGCACTGAACATTTTGGTGGCTTCTTCAAAGCTGGCAAGGATGGTGCAGAGCTCTTACACCTCCTCCACTCTCGGTGGCTCAACACCGAGGTCCGCACCGTGCTTGTCAGGCAATGTGTCACTTCGTACTGCGTAATGGCATTGCGCTGCTGCCACAATAGCTGGGAGCATGTGAAGGGTGGAATTCAGCGTTTGCACGTCAACGATGAGGCGGTTGATGGGAGGCCGAGCTGCGCTGCAACGCAGGCCAGGCGGGGCGAAGAAGGGTGCGAATGGCGGAAGTGCGAACTTAGACTTTCGAGCCTTCTCAGCAGGCAGTCCAGACCCGGGTAGATCTTTAGAAATTTCTGGACGACAAGGTTCTGACTTGGTGCACAGCAAGGGATGTGCTCCAGCTACCGATCTTAAGGGCGGCCAGCAGGATTTCGCAGTTAAACGCACACCCACCTTGGCCTGCAACAAGTTTCTTGGCACCAGCCAGCGCTTGGTCTCGTTGCGGAAGCGTCCATAGCTCCTGACCTGTGTGTGGACGGTCTCCAAGACAGATTAATTTCACAACATGGCCTGGTTTCTCTGCGCACGTGATGCCACCAGAGGACCTTGGGGGAAAGACCCTGCACATCCCTGCGGTTTTGAAGAGCGTGCGCGAGCCTGAGTGAAGCCACCGTACCCCCAGAGACATCACACCAGTCAACCAGTGAGGTGGTCACAGAGATATAGCGGCCTTGCCAGTGTTTACGAGTACATGTGTCGGTGGTTTTCAGTTGGACTTTTTCCGGCCACAGATGCAGACAAACGCGCTTGAAATTTTTAGATGGACACGTGGCTGGCAGGGCAGGGACGGCTTTTCTGGCAAAGAATTGCATGTCGGAACTGGTATTGGGGGAAGGCAAGGGCCATGAACGTGGTGGAACCATCTGTGTCCACCGACGGAAAGGCAACATTTCAAGGCCAATAAGCCTGGCAATGCCGATCATTCAGGCTTTTGGCTTTTTAATGTTTGGGTTAAAGTGTTTCTTCTGCTCCAAACTGGAAGACAGAAAGCTGGCTGTAGGATGGGCCGCTGTTCGGCGTGTGCAGGTCGTAAAATGGCAGAAGAGAACGGGTAGGATAGGGTTCTGGTGGTGCTGATGGTATCTGGCGACGGTGGAGGCTGAAGCGGAGGCTGATCCCTGATCATGACTCTGAGAGGACATGGGCAGTGAGGAACGCTTGGTGGTAGCGGTGGAGGAGGAGGCGGAGACAGAGGGTTGTGACAGTGGTTGGAGCCGGGTCGGTCTGGCTTTTTTGGCCAAAGTGTTCCCTCATTTCACTCATGCATTCGTTGCATTTGACTAGACATGTTGGTGGTGGGTAACCACTAAGGTCTTGCCTCTACTTATGCGTTAAGGCAAATGCGGCATATGGACTCGCTGGGTGAATCTGAGTCTCAAAGAAGGCCCCAGCTTGAAGAGGTCTGGACCTTTTTGACGGCGATATGCGAGGAGCGGGGTTTGCGCTGACCGTGGCTGGCGCAATCATATCAGCGGACTTCTGCCGACGCCCTCTCCCTTTTGAGGCGGAACCCGTTCTGACACTACCCCATTGTCTTCCTCCTCATTCAGTGTTGAAAGCGTCGCAAGCAATTATGCTGGAAAAAGGACCACGTTGGATCCGCAATGTCGTCATCATCTCTCTCACAGGTGACTTCGTCGTCCTTACATTCTGCATCAGGAGCTGCGGGCTGCAAGCTGAGGGACTGCATGGCGTCGCCGACCGCCCGGGTTTTTGCCAATTGACCGGCTTCCCTTCTCCTCTCTGATGGCATCAGTAATGGGCGTCAGAAGCAGAGAAATCATCATCTTTGGCCTCTTGATCTTTTGACATGCCTCTGACCCAAACCGCTTTTTGTCATCAAAGTGGTCTTCAGAAAATTGGATTATCCACAGTGGTGGGTACACGAGTTGAATTTGGGCTGCTTCATGTTGGAGGATGCTGATGATGCTGATGACACATTTGTGGCCGTGACTGGGAGACGAGGAGGTAGATGCTGGATGCAGGTTGCATTAACCACCTGAAGGACAGATTGGCGATGCTGTTCGTTACTGAGATTCACAGGGCCCTGACCCAGCGATGACAGGCTGACGGTCTGTAACCGACGATCCGCTGGCATGCGTGTTGTGCAGAGGTTCGTCGGTTACAGGACCGTCAGGTCATGTCATCGCTGGGTCAGGGCCCTGTGAATCTCAGTAACGAAACAGCATCGCCAATCTGTCCTTAGTGGTTATGCAACCTGCATCCAGCGTCTTACTCCGTCTACCAGTCACGGCCAAAATGTTGTCATCAGCATCATTCAGCATCCGTCCTACATGAAGCCTGCCCAAATGTAACTCGTGTACCCACCTCACTGTGGATCAATCCATTTCTGAAGACCTCTTTTGACTGACAAAATGCGGTTGGGGTCAGAAGGCATGTCAAACGATCAAGAGGCCAAAGATGATTGATTTTCTTGTTCTGACGCCCAGTTACTGATGCCATCAGAGGAGGAGGAAGGAAGACGGTCAATTGCAAATCCCGGGGCGGTCGGCGACGCCTTGCAGTCCCTCTTGGTTGCCAGCCGCAGTCCTGGATGCGAATGTCCAGGAAGGACGGAAAGTCATCTGTGTGTGATGATGATGACGACATTGCGGATCAAACGTGGTCTTTTCAGCATTAAAGTTGCTTGCGAGCGCTTCATCTCTGGATGAGGAGGAAGACAATGGGGTAGTGTCAGTACGGTTCGCCTCAATAAGGGGAGAGGGGCCGGTCGCAGAAGCGGTGATATGATGCGCAGCCACGGGTCAGCGCAAACCCGCTCCTCGCATATCGCCGTCAAAAAGGTCCAGGAACCTCTCAAGCAGGGGCCTTCTTTGAGACTCTGATTCACCCAGCGATGTCATATGCCGCCTTTTTGCCTTAACGCATAAGTAGAGGCAAGAACCTTAGGTGGTTAACCACACCAACATGTCTTAGTTCACAGCAAACGAATGATGAGTTGAAATGGAAGGGAAAATTGGCCAAAAAGGCCAGACCGAGCCGGGCCTCCAACCACTGTCACACCCTCTGTCTCCGCCTCTCCGCCTCCGCTACACCATGGTTCCTCAGCTGACCATGTCTCTCAGAGTCATGATCAGGGATCAGCCTCCGCTTCAGCCTCCACCGTCGCCCGTGTTACATCAGCTCCACAGAGGACCTATCCTACCCCTTCTCCTTTCTGAGTTTTACGACCTGCACGCCGTACAGCGGACAGTCTCTCTAGCAGCAGCTTTCTGTCTTCAGGTTTGGGAGCAGAGAAACACTTTAACCCAAACCATTACAAAGCCATAAAGCACTGAATGTCTGGCATTGCCAGGTTTTTGGCCTTGGAAATGTTGCCTTTCCGCGTCTGTGGACACAAGATGGGTTCCTCCACGTCATGGCCCTTACCTGCCCCCAATACCAGATGCCGAGCAGGCTTTTCTTTGCAGAAAAGCCGTCCTGCCCTGGCCAGCCACGTGTGTATCTAAATTTCAAGGCGTTGTATGCATTAGAGAGCGAAAAGTCCATCTGAACACCACAATGGATCGTAAACACGGCCAAGGCCGCTATATCTCTGTGACAGCTCACCTGGGTGAGCTGGGGTGGATGTCTAGGGGGTGACGGTGGGATCTCAGGCTAGGCGCACGCTTCTTCAAAAACAGGCTGGGATGGTGCCAGGGTTCTTTATCCCAAGGTCCTGGTGGCTATCCGTGCCCAGAGAAACCAGGGCCTATGTTGAAAATTAATGTGTCTTGGGAGACCGTCACACACAGGTCAGGAGCTGTGGAGGCTTTCCGCAACGATGACCAAGCGCTGGCTGGGGTGCATGAAACTTGTGACAGCAAGGTGGTGTGCGATAACGGGAATTTGCTGGGCCGCCCTTAGATCGTAGGCTGGAGCACTTCCCTTGCTGGCACATGTCATGAAACCTTGTCGTCCAGAAAATTTTTAAAGAGCTACCCGGGTCTGGAATGCCTGCTGAAGGAAGGCTCGACAGTCTAAGTTCGCACTTCGCCATTCGCACCTGCTTCCGTTCCCGCATGGCTGCGGTTGCAGCGTAGCTCGGCCTCCCATTCCAACCGTTCATTGTGGACGTGGCAACACGCTGGAATTCCACCCTTCACTTGCTCAGCGATTGTGGCAGCAGCGCAATGCCATTACGCAGTACGGAAGTGACACATTGCTGAAAAGCAGCGGTTGAGGACCTCGGGGCTGTTGAAGCCACGAGAGTGAGAGGCAGGTGAAAGAGCTCTGCTCCATCCTTGCCAGCTTTGAAGAAGCCACCCAAAAAAGTTCAGTGCGGTTGATTGCCTTGTCTGCATGGAGACATTGTGGGATCTTAGTTCTGGAACGATCGTTGGATACTCTGAAACAAAGGGTCCGCCAGCGACGGAGGAGGAGACGACACGATGCG
The DNA here is from genome assembly GCA_025379985.1 of Phyllomedusa bahiana. Classification (NCBI taxonomy): domain Eukaryota; kingdom Metazoa; phylum Chordata; class Amphibia; order Anura; family Hylidae; genus Phyllomedusa; species Phyllomedusa bahiana. The sequence goes on from JAODAL010012254.1 coordinate 45,305, forward strand.
GGACACGAGAGACATTCTCTCGTCGAATCACAAGGCCGACAGTTTCCTGAATTTTTATTGGTCTTCATTAGCAGTGGTTCGGGGTCCAGGGCTAGTTGCAAGACAGGATCAGCTCTCAGAGTGCTTCATTCTAGGCAAGTCAAGGGCTGTGTTGAAGCTGTGTGTCGAGTAAAGCGGAGGAGGACGGAGGAGGAGGAGGTATTCCTTAGACACCGACGTTTCCGACATCCCTTGCCTTGGAAAGAGGTTTGGCGCGAATTTGAGGCGGAGGAGGAAGGAAGAGGAAGATCAGGTTTGCTAGTGCCCTCGACCCAGAGGCTTTGGGAAATCCATGGCTCCGATCTCTCACATGAGTGCTTGGATGCTCCATTTCATCCAACATGCTATCGCATTAGGCATCAGACGAACCAACAGTTATGGGTGTCACCATCTGGTTCCCGATACAAATCAAAGCACTGCACTTTCCTTCCCACCCACCAAATAGAGAGTAAAATGCAGGAAATGGAGACTTGCTGATTTGATCAATGGAGAATCTATGTGTCTGCTTCACGTTTCTTAAAATGTCACGGTGGAACAATTCAGCGACGTGTGTCGGCAGTAGAGTGCCAATGATAGCATGTAGCGGGCGAGCAGCCAGCAGCAGCTAGGTGGGCAAGAAGCCTAATGGTGTGACTCTGGCAATTCTTTTATTTACCACCTCATACCTACTCTTGCAATGCAGGGACAATACTACCACAGAGACCTGCTTGAGATCATGGTGCACGACTATCTGCGTCTCAAAACCGATATTTTTGTATGTGTTCCAGAAAAAACGATTAGACTTCTGGTATCCAAATGGAGAATGGCCCGAGCTCGCTCGCCACGCCTTAGAGTGTTGTCATGCCCAAGCAGCCAGCGTCATATCTGAGCGACCTTCAGCACAGCTGGAGGAGTATTACAGACAAACGCATCAGGCCTTTCCCACAGATAAATGTGAATCGTTTTGGACTTTTTCATCAAGATGAATCAGGTTGATCTCTGATGATGTTGTCGCCCAATTGCCGTGGTCACCGATTAGTTTGCCGGTCTAGTTCACATTCCGCTTCAAAAGAAATGGTCCTGCTGAAACTTTTTTTTAAACTGATCATCTTCTTACTGCATTTTTTTTCTTTTTCCCAACAGTTCATATTTGCTGGTTTTTTGCTGTGAGGAGTCTCGTAAAGAAAGATAGGGTTTCATGACAAACACCGTATTCCATTTACTCACTTTTCTTTAGAAGTTTCGAATTGCAATGGTTTTGAGGTCATGTTGCTGTGAGATACATGCTATAACTATGCTTCCTTTGGAACAGAATTGTGGCTCTTCTTAAGTGCATTTCTCCCATCATCAATTTTTAATAGTGGCTGAGAAGGTCATATTTATAATTTTTTAGGGTCTGTTGCTGTGTGAGATAAGCAATAATTCATTGTCCTTTGGACAGAAATGTGGCTTTTAAGTGGCATATTTCTCCTCACAATTTTATAACAGTGGCTGAGTAAGTCCAATATTTATAATTTTTTGGGGTTCATGTTGCTGTGAGATCAGCATTAATCATTGTCCTTTGGAACGAAAATGTGGCTTTTAAGTGGCATTTCTCCCTCACAATTTTAATAGTGGCTGAGAATCATTATTTTTAATTTTTGGGGTCATGTTGCTGTGAGATACACTATTATTATGGTACTTTGGAACAGAAATGGTGGCTTCTAAGTGGCATTTATCATACAAAATTTTTAATAGTGGTGAGAAGTCATATTTTTAATTTTTTGGGGTCTTGGTGCTGTGAGATACAGCAATAATCATGGGGTCCTTTGGAAACAGAAATGGGCTTATAAGTGGCATTTCTCCCTCACAATTTTTAACAGTGGCTGAGAAGGTCATGTTTTTATAATTTTTTGGGTTCATGCTGCTTTTGAAATGACAGCAATACTACAGGTCCATTATTATAAAAAAATGTTGTTTTTCTACAGACTTTGTTTTCACAATTGTCCAAAGTGGCTCAAGGGTCTATGCTTTGAGTGTTGGGGGCATTTTGCTTTGAAATGCAGCTATACTACAGGGTCCTATTATTAAAAAAAATGTTGTTTCTAAACAGAATTTGTTCTTCACAATTGTCAAATGTGGCTCAAGGGTCATGCTTGAATTTTTGGGGGCATTTTGCTTTGAATTGCAGCTATTTTTTTTATTACTACAGTCTATTATATAAAAAATGTTGTTCTAACGACATTTGTTCTTACAATTGTCCAAAAAATAAACAAAAAACAAAAAAAAAAAAAAAAAAAAACAAAAAAAACAAAAAAAAAAATCAAAAAAAAACAAAAAAAAAAAAAAAAAAAAAAAAACAAAAAAAAAAAATAAAAAAAAAAGAAAAAAAAGAAAAAAAAAAAAAAAAATATGGCTCAAGGGTCTTGCTTAGAATCTTTTGAGGGCATTTGTTTCTCGTGACATGCAGCTATACTACAGGTTCTATTGTAAAAATATGTTTTTTCTAACATAATTTGTTCCTCACAATTTTCAAGGTGGCTCAAGGGTGATGGTGTGTCAGAAACAGGAATAGGTTAAGACATGTTAATGCACATATTGCAAAAATGACTTGTTTTTGCAAGATCTTTACAGAGCCATCAATCACTAATTGAGACAAACCCATTTAATACAATTAAAAAAGAAAACAAAGACAAGGGTGGGATTCATCCTATTTTAAAATGTGTTTTTCTGAAATTAAACTACTCAAAAACTTGCTTGTAAAAAATAGTCTGGTAAAAATTCCTCTGAATTGTACATCGGGAGGTACAGAAATGACAGAAGTAGGTTATTCAGAGGACATGGAGTATGAGCACGACAGAGAACAAAGTACAGAGACAATTTCTCCAGCACGTTGAGTAAAAATGAGAAAAGAATGCCAGAAAAAGGCTCCTGGGGAACAGGTAGAGGTTACCACCTGTATTCAAGTGAAGCTCAATTGGGTCGCACTCATACGGAGGGGCAAGCGCTTTCCAGGACAGGGACAGAGTGATGTCCAGTGAAACTAAACAATGGTGGTTGAAAGATCCTTTTTCCGGCACTTTTTATCTGGGGTCATGCCGGTTTGGGGGTGCTATGCTGTGGCAGGACATGGTATAGTGAATGTCCAGTGAAACTAAAAATGGTGTGGAGACTCCTTTTTTCCGCGCACTTTTTAAATGTGGGGGTCATCGCAGAGTTTTGGGGCTCATTGCTGTGGCCAGGACAAGGTATAGTCACAATGTCAGTGAAACTTATAAAAGGTGGTTGAAGACTTTTTTCGCACTTTTTAATCTGGGGTCATGCAGGTTTTGGGGCTCATGATGTGGCCAGGACAGGATAGTCATTGTCCAGTTCAACTAAAATGGTGGTTGAAACGACTCCTTTTTCCGTCACTTTTTAATCATGGGGTCATGCAGGTTTGGGGCTCATTGATGGTGGCAAGACAGGGATAGTCAATGTCCGTTCAACTAAAATGGTGGTTGAAAGCTCCTTTGTCCTGACACTTTCTTTTATTGGGGTCATGCAGGTTTGGGCTCATGCTAGTGGCCCAGGAAGGGATAGTCAATGTCCCAGTTCAACTAAAATGGTGGTGAAAGAATCCTTTTTTCCGGACTTTTTAATCGGGGTCATGAAGGTTTGGGGCTCATGCTGTGGCCCAGGACAGGGATAGTCCAATGTCCAGTTCAACTAAAAATGGTGGTTGAAAGACTCCTTTTTCGGACTTTTTAAATGTGGGGGGTTCATGCAGGTTTGGGGCTCATTGCTGTGCCAGGACAGGGATAGTCAATGTCCAGTTCAACTAAAATGGTGCTTGAAAGACTTCCTATTTCGGCACTTTTAATCTGGGGTCATGAGGTTTGGGGCTCATGTGTGGCCAGGACAGGGAGAAGTCAATGTCCAGTTCAATAAAATGGTGGTTGAAGACTCCTCGTTTTCCGGGCAATTTTTAATTGTGTGGGTCATGAGGGGTTTGCGTGCTCATGCTGTGGCCCAGGACCGGGTATAGTCAATGTCACGTGATGAACTAAAATGGTGGTGAAAGATCCTTTTTACGGCACTTCTTTAATCTGGGGGTCATGCAGGTTGGGGCTCCTGCTGTGGCCCAGGACAGGGATAGTCATGTTCCAGATAACTAAAATGGGTTGAAAGACTCCCTTTTTCCGCCTTGTTAAAAGTGGGGGTATGGCAGGTTTGGGGCTCATGCTGTGGCCCAGGACAGGTTCTAGTCAAATGTCCAGTGAAATAAAAATGGTGGTTGAAAAGATCCTTTTTCTGGCACTTTGTTAATCTGGGGTCTTGCAAGGTTTGGGGTCATGCTGAGGTACAAGACAGGGATAGAGAATGGTCTGTGAATTTTTTTTCTGTGGCTTTTATAACTAGTGTGTTGCCTAAGATGTAGCATGTATCCCATTTGACTGTTGTGGATTTTACTTCCAGCTTCTCCCGCCCTGTTTGGGTTTGTAAGAATTGAAGGTCGTTGTTGCTCTCCCATAGACTTTAATGGTAAGTCGATCATAATTTACCATCGACCATCGATATCTTGGTCGATGATGGTCGACTATCGACATAGACAGATGTCGGTGGCCAACGTAATCGCTCAAACTACTTACACATATATTTTCATATTCTTTACTTTGTGTGCAATTTATAAGAAGGAAAAAAAAAAACAATGGGATTGAAGCTCCCAACTCTGTCTTGCCAAGCTGATCACCTATGCACTGTATATACAAGCAGCTCATACAGACACAGTGTTGAATCCTTATGTTTACACTACAGAGATGATGTCATAAGGGGGGGGGCTTGCATTCGATCTGAGGGCAGAACCCCCTCTTTTAAAAGAGCAGTTTAAAAGGATAACCTGTGAGGAGGTGAATAAACCTTTGGCAAAACCCCTTTTAAACAGGCAGTAATTGCCCAATCCTTCCCCCCTAACTGAGATTTACATGACCCGCGATTTGGGTTTCACTACGTTTTTAAACACTCAGAGGGGAGAAACAAAGTGGCAGGCACCCAAAATCACAGCGCAGGGGGCGGGCCATAAATTTTTCCCCTGTTAGGGGGTATCCCAACAGGCTAATGAAATGTCAGCCACCAATCACATAGGGGGGGCTTTTCTAGGCACAGGAATCGCCAGGGGCGTTCTGACCAACACAAAATAGAAGACAGATTTTACAGCGAAGCTGAATCTGCTAAACCAAAGTGACAGAGGAAATGCAACCCAAATTTACAAAAGTGCTATTTTTACTGCCCCCATAATCTGAGACATGATCTTTGTAACGATAAAACCCCTTTAACTATCTAGTATTGGCCACCACAAAAAGCTAGCTGTTTTGATTGCATAGTATCTGTATTGGTAACACTAGACATGAACTAGTGTTACCCGTACATATAGGGGAACATAGATAAAAACCGTCTATGGGCAACAAAGAAAGACTTTCTTTGTTACCCATAATATCCAATCAAGACTCCTCTTTCATTTCATATACTGCTTTGAAAGAAGGGGGCTTGTTTGGTTTGCTATGGGCAACAAAAAAAGTCTTAGACCTCAACAGTTTTCATACATGTGCCCCTAAGTACATTGCATTTGCAGTGTATGTTGGAGGTATACATCTTCAGGGCCAATTTAAGCTATCGCCAAAGCACTGAGCCTAAAGGGTTGCTCACAAAAGGGATTTTTTTTTTATGTTAAAGACTTGAAAAAAAAAACACTTTGCAATAGTGTCCATTAATAGTTCCCACCTTTCCTAGATATCCCCTTGTATTGCCTGCATTAGCTTCTCGGGTCGCTATAGCTACAGACCTGTTTGATTCTCCATGGGCTCCACATTGGGTCGAAAAAAGCTCAGACCTGGTGCCTTAGCAGCTCATAAAGCAGACCAGTAAACCAGTAAACACCCCCCTAAATTAAAAAAAAAAACAAAAACTGAGAAATCAGGACTGAGCTAAGATGAATCGATGTAGTGAGACAACCCCTTTAAAACATCCTCGTTAAGGCCAAGATCACACATTAATTTATTCATTCACATATTTATATATTTATTATATTTCAGAGTGTTTTACACAGATTGTTATTATTAAATTGCTCCCTGCCTCCAAAGGGGCTCACAATCTATTTTTTTTTTGAGTATCTAGAGAAAAAGCCCAAACAATGTTTTTGACATTTTTATCTACAAATTAAAAAGGCCGATTTTTTTTATTATCGAAAATCGCGATCACGCGATAATTTGGGTTAAAAACTGCAAAAATCTATTTAAAATCAGCCATTTTCAGCCCATCCCCGTCATTTTAGCCATCTTTTCACAGGACTTTGTTCTGGATTTTTTAAAATCCGTATTTTTCTCCCAAAAAAATCGAAAAATGTTGCAAAATAATGTATATTTTTTGTTACAATGGGTTTCCTGTGTCAAGCAGGGTGTAATTCCGGATGAAATACCGATTTTAAATACGTCTAGAACAAAGCCCAGGGAAAATAGAAATCCCTTGGAGGACCACAGGCCCAAAACACCTTATGGCTGGCTCTGCTGAGATTTGAAAAAATACAAAGGGAAAGAAGAACAATAAATTTTTTTACATAAAGAAAACCCAAAAAAAAACATCTGGACCACATCTGTACCACATCTGTTTAAAGTGTATATAATATAATAATATATATATATATATAATTATTAATAGGCCCTTAATGTTATAGGAGAGAATGCCCTAATATATAGTTTTAGTTGGGAAAGTTGTTTAATTAATTCTTCATTTCACTGATAATGCATTTTATTCTTCATATTCTGTAATTTGTGCCAGGGGAAAAACCAGCGTATTTTCATTCCAAATAGCGCCACACTTTTTGGGACCTACGGCAATTAAATCCACGGACGCCGGCAACACATTTCCCCCCTAAAAAAAATGGGAATGAACAATTTCATTCAAAAAACACCCCCCTTTTTAAACATGGGGGAAGTCTTTTCCAAACGAAAACCAAATGGTTTACAGCCGACGGAACAAATTCGCATTTTCAATGTAAATTCCCCCGGATTTTTTCCCGGCACATACATTACACAGAAAAATGAAGAATACAATGCTTTTTCATGAAATGAAGAATTTAATTAAACAGACATATCCAACTTCAAAGTATATATTAGGGCATTCCTCCTATAACTTAATGCCTATATATATATATTATATATATATATATAAATATATATAAAATAAAATTATTATATATTTTAAATATAACAAATGGGGTACAGATGTGGTCCAATGTTTTTTTTTTTTTTTTTTTATGTAAAAAATGCATTAGTTCTTCTTTTCCCTTGATGTATTTCCAATCTACAGCAAGAGCCAACACGCACGGGTGTTTTCGGGACCTTGGTACCCCAAGCACATTTTTTGCTTAATTATTTATTCTTCTTTAAAAATCATTTATTTAGTAGTGTACGCTGTAAATGAGAACTAGACACTTACAAGAACATTACAAAACACAGCGCACCCATTTTCAAAACCCAACATTTTAAGCGCATCCTAAAATGGCAAATGTTGCGCCTAACACCGCCCCCTCACTGCTTCCCACAGTGGCTTGGCACGTTGGATCCAGTTTTTTTTTTTTTCCCCAAAAAAGGCGCAAATCGCGAAAACATGTTTCCCCCTAGATTTAATGGGGATCGGGGATAACTATTTTCGGATACGGAAAACGCCGATAATTCCAATATCGACTATCAAAAGATAACGAAAATTTACAAAACGCTCTCTCTACAAACAAGCACAGGAAGAACATGCAAACTCCTTGCAGATGTTGTCCTGAACCCAGGACTCAAGCACTTCAGGGCAACAGTACTAACCCCCAAGACACTAAGTGCCCCATTTCCCTAATGTTTGGGGTTAGGCAGGTTTTTTTTTTTGCTTTTTTGAACAAACAAAAGAAAACAAAAAAGTGGCAAAAAATTCAATCAGAACAAAACATTACTGCAATATACTGATGCTGGCCATTAAAAATCTTAGATGTTGTGATGCATAGTGGTCAAGGCATCAAAGTTATTTGAGAGAGAAACAGCTCTCCCTCTATCAGCCCAGAGGCACCCCATGATGTGATCACAGGGTGCTTCTGCAGTGCCATAGAAGCGGGGTTGTAGGCGGATGAAGATTCTCAGGTCTTCCCTGTATGCAAGCCTACTAGACTATGGCTGGTGCAGCAGAATACAGGCAGGCAGTAATACATAACTTGCGCAGTGTACTGTGTAAGCAATCTAAAGGATCTCACCTACAAGTTTGTTAGACAAAGCCAACTGTAAAGAAAAAATAAATATATAAAAGAACTTTAATAAAGGGAAGTCACTATAATTACTATTTCACCAATAAATATGCATCTTTACTTAAAAAAAAAAACAAAAAAAAAAAAAAAAAATGAGTAACTACAAAGCCCAGGGCCACATGTAAAAAAACTGTCTTGGTCTAAGACTTTCTTTGTTGCCCATAGCAAACAATCAGAGATCTTCTTTCATTTCATATAGTGCTCTGATTGGTTGCTATGGACAACAAAGAAAATCTGAGACCTAAACGGTTTCATACATGTCCCCCAACGATATTTTTTGTCCCACATGGTAAACATAATACAATAAAGATGTAAAAGCAATGTCAAAATTTATTTTTGTTCATCTTGTCTCACAAAAACAGAATATAAAGCATTTAAAAAAGTCATATAGCTCACGTCATTAACAATAATATGTACAAAATTATTTTCCTTAGCTCACCAAGAGATGAAATGCAATGTCCTCCTGATCCTTGTGCAAATAGAATCGCTGGAGCATGGAATATGTCCACCAGAACAAGGACGATCCAAGGAGGACCATTAAACAGTGAAAGGAATTCCAGCACTCTGCAAATAAAATCCAAAATTTTATCCCGAATGACTAAAATCCATGGCTACCATCTGCTGCATTTCAAGAGGGTATCTCTTACTCATAGAAGAAGATACTCTCTCGAAATGCATCAGACGACAGATATGGAATTTAATCGTTTGGAATAAAGTTTATGAAAACAGTACCAAATAAAACTTCAGCTCACCCTGCAAAAATAAGTCCTGATATGGCTACATCAGTGGAAAAGTAAAAAAAAGTTATGACTCATGGAAGGTGGGCATGAAAAAAAGAAACATAGCTAAAAATCAGAGCAGCTGTGAAAGGTTAAACAGATGGTCCAGTCATATATTAACCTGAATACATGTCCCATTTGGAAGAGAACAAAGGTAAGCAGAAGACTGGGGAGACCCATTGCTGAAATGGTGGATTGGTGGAAGGCAAGTATAGGCTTTTTTTTTATTATTTTACCTGACTGCAGTAGCTTATTATTTATTTTGGTATGAACTAGATAACTCCTTTAAGTGTACAAAGAAAGCTAGGTACCCAAAGCAAACTCTAGATTGTATCACTTTATTTTTAACTTACATAGATATCAGCTTTTTTATATTTTGTTTGCAAAAGTGACAAAAAGCACAGCCATTTTAATTGTCCCACTTTTGTGTGGCAATCACTGATCCCAGAAATAGGACCCACACTTATCACACATTGATAGCATATCCTATCATCAGTTTGTAGTAGGAATACCCCTTTAAACTGTATAAGTTTTGTACACAATATAGCCAATTTCTGGGAAAAAATCACTACATTTTTGATCCACTGTAAAGACTCTTTTAAAGAGTCATTTCTTTTTTATTTTTCATGACTTTCTTGTACTTGTTTGGGTTCATTTCTGGTCACCATTTAGATTCTATTTTGGTATTTTGTGACTGATAGTATTGAGTATATAATGAATGTATGCACTTATTAGTTAGTAATGTGGCTGCCATCCATTATTCATATTATATGTGTCCTGTGTGTGAAGTGACTTATTTATGGATTGGTATACTTAAAGGGGTTGTCCATTTTGTTAAAAAAATGATATAATGCTTGTTGACCCCATAAAAATAAACCAAAAAAAGCTTATGTTTTTCTTCCCCAGGTCTGTGGTCCCAGCGCTGCAACACTCCGGTCTTCTGTTTACAATGGGAACATCACCGCCGCAACCTCTGATTGGCTGTACCAGTTACGTGCCTGTAGTTAGTTCACTTCCAAACGGTGATGTAAATCAGTAACGAGACAGCTGCAGCCAATCAACGACTGCAGTGGTGATGTCGCCACTTGGAAGTAGAAGACCTTTAAGACAAAACACTGGCACTGAGGACCAGGGGAAGGTGAGTTAGGTCGATTTTTATGTTTGTTTTTTATAGGGCCCAAGCAGCATTGTATAAAAAAAAATTCTTAACAAAGTGTATAACCCCTTACATTTTATTTATTTATAAAATTCATGACATGTTTATTTCTATTATATATTATTTATTGTACCTTTTCTTTTAATGATGACATTTTCCTGATCTGAGTGCTTCACTTTGCTTAGAACTTTTTTTTTCTTGTACTTATCTTACATTGTTCCTGTCCAATATATGGTGGAATAGTGTTGGACTGGTCCTCCAAACTACAAGAGTTTCCTCTTCTGGATCTTGGCTGTGACCTACTCATGAGACTGAAAGGTTCAGTAGTGGTCCAACCTATTAGGAACTGACTTTGGAGACAAAAATATTTTACAAGGGTCGAATTCTTTAAATTTAGTTTACAAATATCTTTCTTGATATGTCCATTACAAAATTTAGTGATGCAATTAAAAGAAGATACACATGCTCTATGTAGATAAATGGGAAGCCTTTATAATCTTTTTTCATGGTGGGCCAAGAAACCTTAGTCTAACTATTGTCCAAGACAGTTGTCTCTCCTAAGACCTTTATGCCTGAATGACAGTGAGACTAGCCAAATCTCCAAGCAGTTTAATGCCTAACTTCTCCCACACAATTGATCTTCTATATAAAAGCACTGCATATTCAAATCTGTGCCATCCTCTTATACTTACATAGGTTTTCATAAATCACTTGCAATGGAAATCTTTTAGATCACACTGTGACTTTGGTACATGCACAGCATTTACTTAATCATTCAGTGTCAACCTAAGCATTCAATAAATTTGTTATAGACAAGCGTTTTAATGAAGTCGTCCACTTTGTACATGCACCTCTTACAAATGACTTAATTCTCATCGATCTCACCTTGATTGCATGAGCATGTCAATAAACAAATGTAGCATGGAAACAGAAAAATAGATCTAATAAATCAGACAAGATAGGGCAGACAATGGATTTATAACTCAATATCTACCTGTGTGTAGTTGACCTTTTATATGGTTCAGTAATGTTAAAAAGAGGGTGATAGGGGCTTATAAATCATACGTAGAAAGCAAAAAAAAAGAAGAAAAATCAATGCAATATTTATGAAATAGAGAAAGCAGCCGACTATATTCAGACTTGGAAATCATACCTGTTTTCTTTAATCCAGTGTGCTTTCCATAACAAAGCAGCACAAGAGATGAAAATACCTCAAATTACAAGTATGGAAGAAGCTATTTATATGGATATTTGGAAAATGCGATCTCTTTTTCAAGACACTGTTTATATTTTATTACAATGCAATCATTCCTCAGCAAAAGCCAGCCTATTAATATGTTTAAAATTCATAAAGATGGCGATATTAAATTTCATTGAATTGGATGGAAAATGCACTGTGCTTTTCATCTCTAGGCAGAGAAACACGTTTCTTACTTTTTGTATTTCACAGCGAACAACACCCAACATCAGTAGAGTCTTGTTCTGTTTGTGATTTGTAGTATTCTAAAATGTAGGACTAAGTCTCTTAGGTCACTTTTTTATCAATTTTTATTTTTTTACAAAACAGGTCAAATATTCTGTGCTGATTACTTTTATTATCAATATTAACCTTCCCGTGTGAATACACCAATCAGATATAACATTAAAGCCACATGACCAATAATTTAAGTCATCCTTGTGTGCTCAATCTGAGAACCATCAATACATGGACTCCACAAGACTCTAACAATGACTTGTGATTTCTGGCACCAAGACATTCGCAGCAGATTCTTTAATTCCTGTAAATTGTGATGTGCAGCCTCCAACTTAAAGGTTGTCATTAGTCATGGACATGCATCTCCACAACGTTCTGTGCGGCATCTCTGCCTCCCAATCCACTAGCCTTCGACTGCCACCATGACAACCATTTTGGGGTGGGATTGTAAGTTTTTGTTGATTTAAAGGGCCAGTGCATACCGCCTAGATTTCCCTGTCTGTGTCCTGTTACCCTATCCTACTTAAAGAGCACCTTCCCCCCTGTTCACTGCCAGTTTGCTGGTATACTTCATACCATTTGGTTTGCAATTTCCTGTGTGTATTATTAGTATCTGACTTGGTTTGTTTCCGTCCACTCTATTTGTTTGCTGCCTGCCCTAACCTTCTGCCTCTGACCTGACGACCAAAGAACTGCACCCGTCCTGAATTTCTGCCAGTGACCTGACTACACCTTTTTTCTAATCCTTCGGTACCACAATTGCACATCAGCTTTCAATGCAAGTGATCACTTAGGGGTAGTGACCAGATCTCTTGGACAAGGGGATGAAAGGTAAAAACTAAGGGACCACTTAGACTTTGCTTCTTGTGTTGGTTCTTCACTAGAGCTTATGCCTGACACAAAGGATCCACCACCTGTCAATGATGTGTGTCATTTACAGAAAAATCACAGAATAGGACATTATTTACTCAAAAACATAACCACATGGCTGCAATGTCCCATTTTTCTGTGATTTTTATGTAAATGGTTAGTGTATAAGAAGCGAGGAACCTTGACGTTGTTTGCGGGCTTGCATACAGTGGCCACTGTATCAATTAGCACCTCATATTTGATATTTCTCTAGTATATCACTTTTTGTAGAGGGTGTCAGTATTTTGTGTTGGACACCCAAAAAGTGCTGGGCATTCCGCCTAATTGAACAATATAGGCGTTATAGGTTGTAAGCCAGCATGGTGTACCACATGTATCTGTGTAATTGGCACCTTTTGTATCACCCTATCTACAACCAGTAACCACCCCCGTCATACATAAAAGTTGTGTGAGTGGTTATCTTATTGGTATTTTTGCATTGTGTACTCTCCCCATGTATTATACTCTGGCTTTTTTGTATATCGGTGTGAACTGGTATCAATTTAAGGTGCATTTTTTTATCATTCAGTAGTTCCCTTAGTGGAGGGGAGTGTGAACTTTTGCTCATTAGTTATCTGCTCTACCTGTTATATCTTTCTCAAGTAGCACAGAGGCTTGTGTTGCTTCCTACTGGCTTCAGTCTTTAGTCCAGCCATTGGCCTGTAAGTTATGCTTCTGGTGTGCGTCACACAGATTCTTAATTGTATTGAAATCTAGGGTATTTGGAGGGCAAGTCACCACCTTTTTGCCATGTTCCATAAACCATTTCTGAACAATTTTTGCAGTGTGGCATATTATCCTGTTAAAAGGAACACGCCCATTAGGGAACCACTATTAAAAAGGGGACTTGGTATTCAACATTTTTTTAGGTAGGAGCTACATATAATAACAGCCACATAACAGCAACATAAATGCCAGGAGGTTTCAAGGCATTACTGGGCATCCTGATTTTATCTCATCTCCAAGTAAGTGATACACACATACTTCGTCTATAGCAAATTGACCAAACTTTCTTTAAAATATTTTCTCCTTTTAATCATGAATGATACAAAAAACAGACAACAGTCTTTGAAGTCATAGGAAAAGCTGCAATACTTATCGCATTAAAGCGAAGTCCATATTCTCAATGGTATTAGATATGAGGATAGCTGGAGGGCAGGAGCCGTCCGCACTCCCGTGCGACGTTTCGAAGAATGAACTTCTTTATCAAGCATGCTTTATCAAGCAGACTGTTGTCTGTTTTTTGTATCATTCATGATTAAAAGGAGAAAATATTTTAAAGAAAGTTTGGTCAATTTGCTATAGATGTTTAATATGCGAGCTATGGAAGACTCGCATTCCGACTGAACAAACAAAAGGTGCATACGATTGCTTATAAATGATAGGTTACTTGTGTGTTTGAGAACACACATACTTCGTCCAGCCACATGATTCATTAGACAAGGCCACCTTCTTTCATTGCTTCATGATCCAGTTCTAATGATCATGAGCTAATTGTAGATGCTTTTGGCAATGGACCAGGTTCAGCATGGGAACTCTGACATACACAGTAAGCTAGGGTACACCTTTCTAGCATAGCCAGCTATAACTTTTTCAGCAGTTTCTGGTGAAATATCTCATCTGTGGGATTGTATCAGATGGACTAGCCTTTGTTTTTTTCCCAATGAACTTTAAGGGTTTTTTTTGGGACCCAAATTGCCATATCACTATTTTTCAGTAATTGCCCTTTTCCTTTTTCACTACTTTAAAGAAGGTGCAAACCCCCCTGCACTCGAAACACTCCATTTTGAGATAATCGAACCCTGTCACTTATCTTTTCAAATTTTTGACCTTTGCCAAAATCACTAAGATCCTAACATTTACCCAATTTTAATATCTTCTTACAAAAGGCCCGGAGAAAAAAACAACAAAAAAAAAAATTTTGTTTCTCCCAGAAAAAGAAACAAACAACATTTAGCTGTGGTTTAAAATTATTACTTTTGTTCTGTGTCTAGTTGGTGAGTAAAGAAGCACCATCTACTATATTTCCCCCTATTGCAATTTTTTGTAACAATTTCCCCTGTGTTTCGAACACCCCATCTGCCCTGGGTTTTTTTTCCTTTTTGCAGTATAAAACTCTCTAAATGCCCCTCCCTAATTGGGTAAAAAAATTGGGGCACAAATCTTAATATGCCTTTAAAACCCACAATAAACAAAAAACCTTTTAAAAAAAAAATGCCCTTTTTTTTTTATATATTTTATTTTGTTTCCACATAGCAAAAAACTATACCATTTGTATGCTTCGGGTTTTTTCCCTGCCATTCCCCCCCAGATTTTCCCTTCTGTGCTTCTTTCCCTAACACACCATTACTTTTTAATTATACTATTTTTTTATTTTTCATGAAAAAACCCCAATTTTGTTAGAGAAAATTGTTACAATTGGGTCATAAATCCGTATCTAAAATTGTTTCCCCTTTGGGTTATTCTAAGACAAAAAATCTGGTTCAAATTTAATTTTTTCAATTACAATTTTTTTTACAACTTTAATTTATTACCTCCAATGTTGTCTATTGATAGGTTAGAATGTATGTAAAATGCTTAGAAATACCTTCCCTTAAGCTGTACCACTAAGGAGCAATCATATAAAAGAATGTATTTCCTGAATAAAGAGATTTTAAGCTGCAAGATTTTTTTTAACGTAAAAATTTTTTGCGGGCCCTTGCGCCCTGGGGAAAAGCAAAGGGGTTTTTTAACCTATGACTAAAAGTATATCTATTATTAGGCGGTCACAGTCGGTGCTTTCTCATGTTTCTTATGCTTACATTACTTACTGGGCCCAATACTTAAAATTAAATATGTTTTAAAATTTTTCTGCGGGGAGTTGAGACTTAAAACTTTTGAACCTTTTTGGTTTAAAAAGGTTTTTTAAAAAAGAATTCTTTTTTTTCTAAGGTTTTTACTTTTTAAAGGGGGGTTTTTTTCCCCACATGATAATAAGTGATATACCTGTGACACTCAACAGAGACAAAGAGTGGTGTAGAACCACACCAGGGAACAAAGTCTAATGAATACCCCGGTCTTCACCCTTTAACCTATTGTATAAAGAATCTGGACTAAGCTTTAGAGAACTCCCAGGTTGTTTTTTTTCCCCCTGAAAAGGTCAGGAAATATTTAAGGTCACAAGCAGAGAGTCAGGGAAGGCAGCATATTATCATAGCCAGGGCATGAGCAAAAGGTCACGGCAGGCAACAGACGAACACAGTGGTCAGAAAACAAACTGAGGTTAAACAGCACCCTGGATATTACACAGACTTTAGTAAAGTACACCAACGAACTGGCAAGGAAGGAAGGGGAAGGTACCC
The DNA here is from genome assembly GCA_025379985.1 of Phyllomedusa bahiana. Taxonomy (NCBI): domain Eukaryota; kingdom Metazoa; phylum Chordata; class Amphibia; order Anura; family Hylidae; genus Phyllomedusa; species Phyllomedusa bahiana. The sequence goes on from JAODAL010012254.1 coordinate 61,278, forward strand.
GTTGAGGGATAAAGTAGAAAGCCACTAGCCTGGAATGCTGGGTGACATGCTGTGGCTATTTAAATCACCAAGAAGCAGTGGGCATGCACACTAGGGAGGAGATTGCAGCAGGAGTTAGAGGTAGCTAGCAGACCAGGAACAATCAATGCCACAATGTGTGGGGCAGAGGCAAAGGAGTGAGCCCATGGGTGTGAATCGTAACCATACCATACAATTTCATTTTGTTTGGCAGAGGGTTTGTTTTAATTCCCCTACAATCTGGAGAACATGGGGATCAAAGTCTATTCAGCTTTGTTTATTAGACAGCAATTCTCTGAGCTAGGCATTGTGTTTCAAGAAAGACAGAAACCTCCCTTTTTTTACATCCTCTCCGTTTAATTTGTCACAGGAGTTTCTGTGTTTTTTTCTGTCTTTCTGTTGTTTGTGTTTATAGTATTTGGAGTGGTTGTATGGCAACTTCCCCAGATCTTTGCATGTCAGCTGACCCGACTGCACATCAGAACTAGTTAACTAGTTTCAGACTCTACACATCTCATGTGAATATAGAAGTTTGGTTGCAGAGTACACAACAAGGTCCTGTATAGGCCTTTAATTTACAATTTTTTGTTTTTATCATCGAAAGTATAGTTCCCCTTACCCCCGGAAACCCAAATTTTTTTCCTCCCCTGACCCGAGCCCCCAATTTTTTTAAAACTGTCATGTGCACTTTTTTTGAGAATAACTTTTTACACTTTTAAAACCCAACCATGTTAAATTTAGAGATTTTTTTCTCGGGGCACAATTTTGGGTTTAAAAATATAAGAAAATTTTTGGGACAAAAAATGCTTTTTTTTATTTTTTGAAAAAAAATCAAAGATCGTGAAAAATTTGAAAAATTTTTCCAAATTTTTAAACTTTAAAAATTTTTTGCATGAAAACAGATAGAAAATTCCACTCAAAATATTTATAACTAGCATCTACCCAAAAGTCTGCTGTAGTTTTTGGGATCAAATTTTTTTTTAAAGTCTTTTTTTTTTTTTTTTCACATTAGGGGGCTTAAAAATTTAGTAGTTTTTAAAAAATTTCAAAAAATTTTTCAGAAAAAATTTTGCCAATTAAATAAATTTTTTAAAGGGGACCCCCCCGCTCCCCCCCCCCTTGGTTTCCCCCAACATGACCCCTTTGGGGTTTGAATCCCCCCGTTAAAAAGTTAAAAAAATAAACCCCCCCCCAAAAAAAAATGGGCCTCATCAAAAAATCTAAAAAAACCCCCCTTTAAAATATTCAAAACCCCATTTAGGAAATTTATTAACCCATTAGGTGTTTTTACAGGGGAAATTTTAAAACAAAGTGGAAGTGAAAAATTTTAAAAAATTTTCCCCTTTTTGCAGATTTTTTAAAATTTTTTTACATTATTCACAAGAAAAAAGGAAAAAAGTGATCAGGGAAATTCAAAATTAAAATTGATTCCCAGATTCCCGCTGTTTTTTAAATATCCCATAAAAAAGGCCCAAATTCATTATTTTTTTTCTCTACCACCCGCCCCCCAAATTTGGGGGCACCCCACTGGAACCCCTTGGGGGCTCATTTTTTAAAATTAAAAAAAAGAAAATTTTTTTAGGGGCCCTTTCAGGTTTGCGGACACCCCAAAGGGGCCCGAAACTTAATAAAAGCCCCCAAAAAATTACCCCCAAAAATTGGAAAAATACAAAACCCCTTAAGGAATATTTTTACAAGGGGGGGTTTTTTGAGTATATCCCAAACCCCCCAGGGGTTTTCCCCAAAAATTTTTTTTAGCGTTAGGGGTGTGAAAATGGAAAAAAAAAAATTTTTTTTTTTTTCCCAAAAAACTGCAATTTTAGCTGAAAATGTTACATTTTTTTTAAAAGGCATCCGGGAAAAAAGGACCCAAAACTTTGTTTTCGGGAATTTCTTTCCCCCTTCCAATACCTACATGTGGGTGTAAACTGCTGTTTTTTTGGGGGCCCTGGCAGGGCGTATATGGGAAAGGGGGGGGCTAATTTTTCTTTTGGACGCAGATTTTGGGGTTGGGGGCCCTGTCCCCCATTTCCAAAGCCCCCCCAAAATAAACCCGAACAGTGAAAAACCCTTTCCCGAAGCCCCCCCCCCATTTTTTGGATTCAAAGCATGCCTCATAGATCACATCTAGGGGTGAATTTTTTCATTTTTTTGGGGGCACAGGTTTTACAAATTTTTTTTTTTTTTGGGAAATTGGGGTAAAGAAAATGAGGGGGAAAACCCCCAGTTCCACCATTGTTTTTTGGGCTTCAAAAATTTTAAAAGCGTTCACCGTTTCAGTATAAAAAGATAGGATATCTTTAAATATTGGGGGATTAAAAATTGCAATTTAAATAATTTTTTTATAGTTTTTTTTTTGTTTTATTTTTCTTTTACACCAAAAGGGAAAAAGGGCTATAAAAAAAGCGTTTTTAAAGTTTTTCCCGGGTTTTGATAGCCATAAAAATTTTCATTTTTTTGTATAAAGGGGGCGATTTTTGGGGTTGTTGTTTGTGGGATAGTTTATGTTTTTTAAATTTTACCATTATGGGGGGGAAATTTTTGGGTTTGGGTCATTTTTTAATTTAAAGGTTTTTTTTGGCATTTTGGGAAAAAAAAATACACCATTTTCCCGGTATGTTTTTTTTTTTTTTTTTTTTAAAGCGGTCAACCGTTTCAGTAAAACTGACATGCTAGTAATTACTCAAACAGGGGGGCGATACGATTTTCAAACGACCCCAAAATTTTAAATTTTTTTTTTGTTTTAAAAATGCTTTTAAAACAAAAAAAAACACTTTTATTTTAAAAAAGGAAAAAACGTTTTTTTTTTTTTAAACGCCATAGTCTGAGGCCCCCAAAAAAATTTATTTTTTTTGTGTACGGAGCGTGTAGGGGCTTTTTTTTTTTGCGGGATTAAAATTGATGTTTTTTTTGTTATCATTTTTTTGGGGGGGCAAGACTTTTTTTTTTATTTTAAAACCTTTTTTTGGGAAAGGGAGGGTGAAGAAAATACTTTCAATACTTTGTAGGGGTTTTTTAATTTTTAAATTTTTTAACACGCTCCCGTGAATATCCATGACCCTTTAAGCTTTACTCTCCCGGGGTTTGAAACGAAACGCCGATAAACCCCATTAATATATTTTTTTTTTTAATTTTTGGGGGGCACTTTAAAAAAAAAAAATTTGTTTTTAATTGTTTTTAAAAATAATATTTTTTCATCGCTGTATTCTGAGACCATACCTTTTTTATTTTTTCCGTATACAGAGACGTGTAAGGACTTTTTTTTTTGCGGGATGAACTGAAAAAATTTTCATTGGTAAAACTTTGGCAAAATTTTTAAAAAAAATTTTTGGGTCGCTTTTTATTCCATTTTAGTTCTGCAGGGGGTCAAAAAACCAAAATTCCAATTTTTGAAAATTTTTTTTTTTTTTTTTTGTTTTTTTTTTTATTTTAAAGGCGTTCACCGTAAAGGGTTAAAATTTAAATGACAGTTTTTAGGGTGGGGGGCTTTGGCCAAAGCGGGGGAAAACCAAAAATGGGACTTTTTTTATTTTGATCTTTTTTGTGGCATTGGGTTTTTTAAAGGGGAAAAGGGCAGTGTACATTTGGTTTTTAATTTTTTTTTTTTTGTTTGTGTTTTACTTTTTTTTACTTTTTCTTTTTAAATTTTTCACATTTTTTTTACATCTCCCCTTGGGAGATTTGTAAAAGCAAATCCTCACTGGGGAAAAAGGGAAAACAATTTAAATTTCTGGGGTTTTAAGAGGGAATCTTTCACCGCGTTTAAAAAAGGGTTTTTCCAAAGGCCCATGGCAACTAATTTACACCCTGCCTAAAAATGCATTTTTGGGCCCGGTTTACGTCCCCCCAGCCCACCCGGTTTCTTTCCAAAAGCATCCGGGGGTCCGGTAGGAGGGCGGGGGAGCGGCATCCCCTGCCGCGCCTCGCCATCGTAGGCAGAGGGTTCTCACCTCCTCCCGCCTTTCCCTTTATTATTGCGGCCATGACAGGGTGCCGTAATGAAAGCTTTTTTTTAAACCCCCGGGTGGGCTCACCCTGGCCGGGGTGGAATTTTGGGGGAAAGAAGCCAGCGGAAAATTTTCCGCTGGTTTTTCCCTGTCCGGGGAAACCGCCCCTGGCTCGCCCGGCCCGCCCGCCATCGCCAGGGGGGTTAAAGCAAAATTCCCTTTTTTTCGGGAATCAAAATTTCCCCCAAGGGGGTATGCATATGCCCCCCCTGCGGGAAGGGGTTTTAAAAAGAACCCCGTCCAAAATATTTTTTTCCAAGTTTTCCCGAGAACAGCACAAAAAACTTGGACAGGCAAAGTTTCCACGCTGTGTCCCCCTTTTTTCGTAAGGGTGCTGTAGTTTTAGAGTATTAAATGCTCAAATCTGGAAGTTTTTACAGCCAGCTCTGAAATAACAGAGTCCATTTAATTCATGATCCACCCACCTCCCAACTTATTAACCTCTTACTTTGAATAGGTAGAAATATGTGAATAACTGTCAGGTAGGCGTAGCTAACCTTGGGTGGGCGGGGCTAACACCTGCTCATGAATAAGCTAGACTCTTTTCTGGCTGCAAGCTGCCAGATTTGAGAATTGAATGCTCTGAAACTGCAGTATCTTACAAAATAAGAGGCAAACCAATGGAAACAGCATGTCTGTCACTAGCTTGTGCTGTCCTCAGCAAGGATGGCATAACCTATGTGACAGGTTCTCTTTAAGTTCTAGTATATTGTTGTTTATTGTCCATGTTTTGTTTTTCCAAGTTCTAGATTTTGCAGTCCTTGAGAATATCAGTTTAGTGTTTATCTTTACTCTCCTGTCCCCTGCTAAAGGGAGTCATTGGGTCCTAGACCCACTTTGTGTTTTAGAGTCAGTTGTAGCTTAAGGACAATTTTGAGGGAAAGCTTTATGGTATGTTTTAGGGATTAAGGTTTAGGACATATTTAGGGACAGTTAGTTTAGGTCAGTTATCACTATAAATCTTTCTAGAGGGAACCCAGATGTGAATCTCCACTAACCGTGTACCCATCACCATCTTCCCGCTGTTTGTTTGCCGAATCATGTAGCAATTAGTCTGTTTTCTTTTTTTTTTTAAAGTGTTTATTTTTGCAAAAAGAGTTTTTCCAAACTTATAATTTGAACAATAAACAAATACAAGCATAACTCAACAGTTGTTGCACCGAGATACAAAGTTCAATGTTATGTTCACACTGAGCTTTCCAATCTAGTCATATCTTCACTGTTTAGGATTCATTCAGCTTATAGCTCTATAATCACAATAGTTAATTGAATCGTTCAAACATTTCCTCGTGTTTAAATTCAGGCACACCCATTCAACTCATTCACCTAATCAACTAAAAAGCAGAAAGGCTCTACCTACTCTGCTTCCTGACGCCTTGACCCCACCTAAACCCCCAGACTAACCAGTATGAGATGCAATCCATAAGCTCCACACATCTAAAAATCTGTCCGGAACACCCCGAGCCTCGAACGTTAACAAGATGTTTCCAATGCCCCAGAGAAGGCACCTTGGGAGGCTTCCAATTCAACAATACTGTCTTCCTGGCATAGAACATTAATAGTCTATAAAGCTACCGCTCGAATTTAGTCTGGATGAGGTCTTCCACCAGTCCCAATAGACTATTCCCGGGGGCACATACTGCAGGCAATCCCATTTTTTCATTAATAAACCTGTGGATATCAGACCAAAAGGCCCTGATTATAGGGCAATCCCATATCATATGTATAAAAGAGCCACGCTTCATGTGACACCTAGTGCAGGTCGGGCTGGGGAGCCTACCCATCTGGGTCAATCTCGACAGAGTATAATATACTCTATGGAGCCATTTACTTTATATCAGCTGGTCCCAAGCACTAACCACTGTGGCCCTCCAAATGATGGTTCTCCAATTCTGGAATATCCCCACACCAGCGATCAAAGGCTTTCCTCAAAGGGGAAGGCTAACACCTCATTATTCCTTTGTAAAAGGTGGAGACCGATTTAACAGGGTTAGCCCATCTAGCCACTTGTTCCAACCCCCCACATGCCAATTTTATATGCCCACCCCCAAACTGCTTAAGACACGCGTAACGCAGTTGAAAATACCTGTACAAGGCTTCCTTCCGAACCCCATAGCCATTAATCAGTTCCTGAAAATCTAGGAATTTCACCTCAATATATAATTGTCCCAGGTATTTGATACCCTTGTCTGTCTTCTTTGACTGATACGTGCTTCATATTGTTATTTCTTGTGACTGCTGGTGCACTGTTTGGCTTGTTGATGTTTGGAGTTGTTACATTGTTCAGGAAATCCAACACAGCTGTGTTCTCTGGGGAAGAACTGGAGATCTATAGCCCCTTTTTCGTATGGATTAGTGCGGGTTATAGAAGAATGTTTATGAAAGGAGTGCAGTTAATGCACTGAAATCAAAGGAGGAGCTGGAAAAACACTGGCTTAAGAAGTCATCAATTTCTAAATATGTGATGAGGATATTCAAACTGATTGAAGGGTGTGTTTCTGGTGGGTTCAATCTGCTTTTCTCAATTAAGTAAAAAATTAATGCTTATAGAAGCTTTCCAATATTGATATTTATCCCCGATAGGATGGGTAATAAATGAGTGATCACTGGGAGGCTCCACTGATCATAGAAACTTGGTCCCATTCCCACCATTTCTCCTCAGTGCTCAACTGGAAGACTTTTAACGGAGCCGTGATTGAGCATTTGGTCTGCTAAATTATTCTAAGCCTATAGGAGTGATGTTGATAGTTGATATCAGTGTTTACTTAACAACACTTGTTCAGGACCTTTTATATGCAACCCATTGAGACTTGTGCTCCTTTGGGTTTATTGGATTCTCACAATCATCCAGAGCTGAAAATTCTAAGCTCAAGCTAATGGGTGATGAGCCAAGTCGAATTTAAAATAGATTTTAATATATATATATATAAAATTTTATATATATATATAAAATTTTATAATAAAATAATATATATAATATAATATATTATAATATATATATATAAAATATATATATTTTACATAGTTTATTATTCAGTCAGTATGTGGTAGTGATATGTGGTCATGGTTAGTGGAATTTTTGGTTTAAAAGCCTTGCGATTCTGATTTTGTGTAGTGATGTTATTGGGAACTGTTTTGACCATTATTATAACACTTTGTGTTATAGCTTTAAATGTAAATAAAATTAATGGAAAAAAAAAAAAAAAAAAAAAAATAAAAATAAATATATAAAATATAAAATATATATTAGAAAATATAATAATCTATATATAGATATATATAGATATATATATATATTCTATCTCTCATATTATTCTGGCATATATATATATATATATAAAGAAACATATGCATGTTTTTCTCACTGTCTGACATGAAATCAGAATAAACATTAACCGTTTTGGGTCAATTAGTATTACCAAAATTATTTATATTTGCCAAATGCCAGAATAATATGAGAGAGAATTTTTAATGCTTTTTCATTACTCTCTGCAAAGTCAAAAGTTTACATATATGTTAGGGACAGTCAGGGGCACACGAGAAGACACAAACGGAGTGCAGCCCTGATGCTAATCCCAACCCCTGTCTCTGCCTCTTGGGGTACCCGACTCCTTACTAGGTCAGCCCCAACCAGAAGACTGAGCACTACTCTGACCAAAGTTCAACACAAGATGCAGACAAACAAACATAGAACAAACAGGGAGAGTCAGACAGGCAAGATTGGCAATGAATGGTAATGCAGTACAGAATCAGGTAGCAGAGGAGAAAAAAAGAGTCCAAACCAAGGTAAAAAAACACAAAAGAATCCAACAAAAAACGGAACATATCAGGGGTAAAACCGTAGCAGGAAAGGAAGAGGGGAAGCTGACCCTTTAAAAAGGGGAACAAAAGAAGGTAAGGCAAGGTAAAGGGTGAATAAAAATATAATCAAAAAAAAAACAGGTTTACCCCAACAATGCTGAAGACCCCTGCCATGGGGCTTTGGCCAGGAATAATTTAAGCAACAGACTAAACAGAGTTCACACGGGAAAAGGGGTATCATGGCCGTGCCACAGTTTTGGGTCCCCAGGGGCTGGTCCACACCAGATTCGAGCAGAGAGCGCCGGCGCAATAATTTTTTTTGTATTTTATAAAAAAAACTTCACAGAAACTTCACAGAAATTTCACCTTAGTTGGATTGTCATCAAGCTTTAGGGGGCAAACATCTCTGACGATTATTTTGCTGCGCATATCATTGTGAATTCCCCTGATGAACCCAGTTTTACCATACTGGGGAAACGTGTGGGGATGAAAGGAGGATAAAAGTTATATCTAAGGCGTATTTTGATCTGACAATAACCCAATTTTTTTATTAAGTCTTCCCATCATAGCCCCCCTAGGTCTTTTTGATGGTATAAAATTTTTTAAACCTGTTTGACCGTAAAATGGATTCTGTTTAATTTTAACCCTAGATTTGCATGACCTTGTTTTGCATTTTCTCCTGTGGTGGGAAAAAATTGCTCCCGCTTATATGTTATTTATGAAGCATTTTATTGCCCCCTTTTAGGTATAAACGTGACACATTTCTTCTGATAAAAAAATTATATCAAAGATAGGGCAAAAAAGACAGGGAAAATTTAAAAAGGATGACCTCCATACGGTGGGGCCGTCCTTTTGGGACACTACCCGACCTTCCATAGATATTTTTGGGTCTATTGGGGAAAGATTTTTGATATATTTATGGGCAATTTTTTAATTTGGTATGGTTTTTTTTTTGCTATTTTTTGGTGTGATATAGTTTTGTAATTTTTTTATTGGTAACTTAATAAAAGGTAGATTTTAGATTTAGAGTTTGGTGTTTTAATTCCAGTGATTTATTAGTATTTTATAGCATTTCCCTTAAATTGTATGACCTGGGTCAAACGTTTTGGATATCCTTTCCCCAAATTTTCACAAGGGGAGAGAAGGGAATTTTGACCCATTCCCCTACAGAACGGGTGTAACTGAGCCATGTTTATAGGTCGCCTTGCTCGCACCTTCCCCCTTTTCAGCTTTCCCCAAAAATTTTCAAAAGGATTGAGATCAGGCTTTTTATCCCCTCCAAAAAAAATTTGACTTTTACCTTTAAGCCACTTAGTAACCAGTTTGGCAGTATGCTTGGGGTCATTGTCCATTTATTGTACATATATATCTCCATTATAAATGTCCATAATACAGTTTAAATAGAACATGGAACATTTTTTTCTGTCACATGGAATACAGCAAAAGAAACCTTTATATTTCTCTCTGTGAATCAGACAAATTCACTTTTCAGTATATCTCTATAGACTTCTATGCTAAACACATTACAACTCCAAATTATATAGAACCCTGTTATGGCAATTTGTGTAAGTCATTTTACTTTTCCTCTGCTTTGGTTCTTTTGCTGGTTTGTTGAACAACGCTGTACCAAAACTATATTATGGGAGAGTTTAACGGATGTAATTCATGACATTAATTTACAATTTTACAGCCTCAAAGTTGTAAACAGCTATAATGGGACACCCATAGACATTGCCTCAGTATGTCCCCAATTTCAAAGTTGACCACTATATTAAATTACACCATACAGAGAACCATATGTGAAAGTTATCAAAACAAAATAGTAATCCAGGGTGAAAAAATAATGATACAGTTTTATTGTTATAATTGTATAGTCCATCCATCAAGAACACCACTCATACTGAGTATTAATCCTGAGTAAATCGGTCTTATAACAATCTGTAATTAGACAGCATTTAAGGCTGCAAACTGTACAAGCCCTTTATCAAGCAAGGTAGTAGGACCAAATAGTAAGAAGCAGGTGCCAGTAGTGGAGGTGGTCATAAGTAAGTGACAGTGGTGCCACCTGCACCCAGCTGACACAGTGCAAGTCCTCCTCGCTTAAAAAAGGACTTGTACTCTTTGTAGCCCAAAATGTTATCTAATTCCAAATTATTGTAAGATTATAAAATCGTTTATTATATGAGTGGTGTTCTAGACAGATGGACTATACAATCAAAAGAATAAAACTGTGTAAGCATCAATTTCCTGTCTCGCTCGCTTTCCACACTTCCACAATTGGCTTTAACCCAAAGGTAGTCGGGGTTAAGAGACAAGCACCAGTGACGGACTGAAGTTCCTTGGTTCCCACAGAGGAATCTATTCTGAGGGCCAAACAGAAGAAATTATTTTGAGGGCCCACGCTTTATCTATACAGAGCATTTTCACAACCACTTTTAAGTATTCTATGCATGTTCAGGGTTTACATTCTTCAAAAGAAGTGATCATATGCGGCACTCATCATTACAGGTTCACTTTATTGTAGCTCCATATAAAGCGGAAAAACACACTGGGCGACATGTCAGAAAAGAAGCGCTTCCACACCAGTTTTAAGGCGCATTCAATGAGTTTATAATGCACCTAAATAAATAAACCTGCCAAAAATCTGGCGTGTTGTATTCCTTGTATAACATATTTAATGGGCCTAATTTAGACGCACATCAAAAAAAGGCGCATAACATATCATTGCTAGCATTTTTGTTACGCCTACTTTAGGAGCATTCAAAAGTGTCAAATGCGCCTAGTTTTGGTGTACGCCAGTTCATTTATATAGAAAATATGGTGTCAACAGTTTTTTGGTGCAAAATACACCAAAAAAATGGTGCAGCTCTAACGGGACATGTCGCCCACTGTTTCACATCTGCTGATGCTTTCTCAAGCCTGAGGGTCCTAGTAGGATAATGGATCTTCTGGTACTCTAGTGGACCAGCCTGACCTTGACAGGCACCCATCCACAGTGTAAAATAGGAAGTGTACCATTGCGTTGTGCACTACAAAAAAAGCATATAGAAGACCACACAGCAGCAAATAGGGTCCCTGTAACTCTCTATTAAAAAGACACAGGGGATTCTGGGTGCTGAATATATATGACTGCTATGATAATGCTTTCAGAGAGCATCATTCAATACTTTGCCTTTAGTGTTCGCTGTGAATTGAAGTTATGTAAATAAAAGCAGAATGGCGATTTGTAAAGTAATTTTTAAACTTGCCCTAACAAGTGCATCTCATTAAAGCATTAGCATGCTATTATAACCAGATTATCTGTTCCGGCTAGACCCTATCTAAATAGATGCATTTTATGCTTGTGTCTTTAATCAAACGGATATTTGCAATAGGATAAAATATAATTGTTTTGCTGTTTATAGTTGTGAAAGACAGCTGCACAGATTGGATCATGCCTGGGGGAACGTCTGCTCTGACTTCTATACACCATTATTCAGTAAAAGCTTTCTAGCTCTTTCCCTTTTGATTTTTTTTTCTTTTTTTTTTCCCATAGAACTTTTGTTTTTATCTATAAAACGTGTAGATTTTATTTTCAGTTCTGTGCAGTGTCTGTGTCTGGAAAATAATTATGATGTAAAAATTGTGTCTTTATCTTATAATAAAAGGAGAAATAGTTATTATTTGCAGTAATAACATTTATCATTTTGAAGGGGAAAAAGTTAAAACAAAATAACCTATTTATGACTTCAAACTAAAGGAAGGAACCTTAGATGTTTTTGTCCCTGTATATGGTTGGCCTTAAATAAATTTAAAATGGACCTGATGAGTGACTGATTATCAAATATTCTAGATTACAAGAGGGTTCTAAACAGATTCACCATCAGAGTTATACAGGTCCCTAAATTAATTTAAAATGGAACAGCACCATGCACTGATGTAGCAAAACTAATCATGACAGATATTGCGCCATGTTATCACAGCACAAAATGTTATTACAACTTTTTCAATGCTTTTCAATGACCTTTGTTTACAGATAAGAGCAAATCACAGAAAGCCGTTGTATCCTATTAAAAATAAACTCTGCTACATACATATATATAAGACGTAGGGCCACATGTATGTGTATGGCTGCAGTATTCTGGTGTCCTTTCAGCCCAAAAACTGTTGCAGCCCTGTTCTCTAGATGTACGAGCAGATGCCAAAATTAGCTGCTACTTTGTAATGTGCCCAAAATTTGGGGGCGCTCTGGAGGTATGTCACACCACAACTGTATGATTCCACACATTTATGACTAGAGGATGTCAAAACTAGGCACATTACTGCTGGAAAAGGCAGCCAAATTAAAAGTGGTTTGACTGACTTGTCATTTTGGAACTAGAAAGTGCCAAATCTATGACCTGAAGTAGATTTATGACCTGTTAATTCAGGCGCAATCTACACTACTCATGCGCACAATAAAAAATTATGTCTGGGTAACAAAATTCATACATGGCGCTCTTAGAGAACAAGCCTCAGAGTGATTGACTGTAAGGCTATGTTCACACGGCTTAAACTGGGACGTATCTCTCCCCGTATATTTCACGCCCTACTACGCTAAATACGGGGTGAGATAAGTCCCAGTCATTACGGTAATCTACAGTTCTCATAGAGAACTATGGATTACGTCTCCTCTCCCTGCTCGCACAATACGGCGAGCGGGGAGAGAAATGACATGTCAATTATTCATGGCGTATACGCGCCGTGAACAATGAATGTCTATGGGGCCGCCCTGCCCCGCCCCCATACACACGGCGTAATTGCGGGGTGAAAAACGTCCCGCAGTTACTGCCGTGTGAACATAGCCTAAAACTCCAATGAACATACAACCCATGTTTAAAAATGCAAGGATTCAACTACTCATTGGACTTGAAAATGACTCCAACGAGGAGTTGAAATGTTGCATTTTTGGTCAAAGGTGAATACATTTCAAGCTTTATTTGGATTATGAATGGTGCTACTTCCCTTTTTGAAGAGTAGTACAGGTGATCCGGCTGTCAAAGACCAAAAGGAAATAAGGCTCCCCAATTTGTCTAGGGGCTGCCACCCATCAGAGACAAACTAGTCACCGCATTAAAGTGTCAAATTTCCATTATGAAATTGAAGGGTCCTATGCAATACTCAGTAGCTTGCCACCCTGGTTCCCAACATAATGCACAGTGCAAATGCTCAGGCTATACTTATTTTAATGTTACAGATGTAAAAGGAAGAACGGAATATGAAATTATATTTCCTCACCCCCACCCCCTTGTTTCTTAACAGCTATTCTGAAATGCCCACAAAATGCACAGAATATACAAGTTGGAGGGCAAAGAACATATGTTACTATTTATTCTATGGGGCTATATGGGGTCTCAGCCATCAGACAGGCTGGGGAGCCTTATTTTCCAGCTTCAAAGGTTACTAATGGAATCCTCTTCTACTCCTCCATGATGACATCATGGAGCTGGTGGGTGTTAGAGACCTTGCGCTCCTCCACTTTCCATTTCAGTATGCTCCACAGATGATCAAAAGGGTTTAGATCTGTAGACACGTTTGGCCAGTCCAGCATCTTTACCCTCATTCTCTTTAACAAGGCTGTGGTCGTTTTGGAGGTGTGTTTGGGGTCATTATCATATTGGAATATTGATCTGCGGCCCGGTTTCCGAAGGAAAGGGATCATGTTCTGCTTCAGTATGTCACAGTACATGTTAGCATTCGTGGTGCAGCCCCAAACCATGACACTTCCACCAGCATGCTTGAATGTAGGCAAGACATGCTTGTCTTTGTACTCCTCACCAGGTTGTCACCACACACGCTTGACACCATCTGAACCAAATAATTTTATGTTGGTCTCATCAGACCACAGGACATGGTTCCAATAATCCGTGTCCTTAGTTTGCTTTCACCAGTAGGGGAAACAAAGCTTAAAAATTCCCTATCCCCCTCCTTTCATCAACATCTTTCGCCACTCTTGGTTGAACCTGATGGACCAACTATGAAACTATGTTACTTCAGCAAATTGTTTGCGGGCTTTCTTGTGCATCATCTTTAGAAAAGGCTTCCTTCTGCAACGACTGCCATGCAGACCAGTTTGATGCAGTATGCGGCGTATGGTCTGGGCACTGACAGGCTGACCTTCCACTCCTTTAACCTCTGCAGCAATGATGGCAGCACTCATATATCTATTTTGAAAAGACAATCTCTGGAAATGACGCTTAGAAATTGCACTCAGTTTCTTTGGTCGACCATGGCAAGGCCTGTTCTGAGTGGAACCTCTCTTGTTAAACCACTGTATGCTCTTGACAACTGATCTGCAGCTCATTTTCAGGGTGTTTGCAATCTTCTCATAGCCTTTGCCACCTTTATGTAGAGCAAGAAATCTTTTTCCAGATCCTCAGAGATTACGTTGCCATGAGGGACCTTGTTGAACTTTCAGTGAACGGTATGAGAGTGTGAGAGCGATAACACCAAATACAATATCCCTGCTCTTCATTTACACCTGAGTCCTTGTAACACTAATGAGTCACATGACCCTGTGGAGGGAAAATTACAAATTTGGCACATTTTGTCCATTTTCACTTAGGGGTATACTCAGTTTTGTTAGATATTAATGGCTGTGTTTTCAGTTGTTTTGAGGGCACACAAAATTTACACTGTTGCACAAGCTGTACACTGACTATTTTACACTGTATTAAAGTGTTACGTCTTTAGTGTTGTCCCATGCATAGATCTAACACAATTTTTACAAACTTGTAAGGGGTGTACTCACTTTCACGAGATACTGTCTGTATATATATATATATATATATATATATATATATATATATATATATATGTGTGTATATGTGTATATCTATATACCATTTGGAAGTAAGCGCTGAACGGTGATGTCAGCCAATGACACGTTACTGAGAATGCATGGTTTGAAGGTGAAAGAAGAGGTGTATCTTTTTTATTTTCATAGGACAGAAGTAGACTAGTAAAAAATAAAAAAAATAAACAGACAACTCCTTTAACTAAATAACTAGATAACTAAATAACTAAATAACTAGACTACATGCAATAAAGTTTTCACAGTGACTCTTAGGCCATGTTCACACGGCTTATTTTGGGATGGATTTAGTCCTGTATTCCGCACCGTACTGCGCAAAATATGGCGAAAATCCGTCCCAGTCATTACGGTAATCCACAGTTCTCATAGAGAACTATGGATTTCGTCTCTTCTCCCTGCTCGCGGAATATGGCGAGCGGGGAGAAAGTGACATGTCCATTATCGCGGCGGGATATGCGCCGTGCATAATGGCAGTTTATGGGGCCGGCGAGCCCCATCACCCCTCCCCCGCTATACGGCAGCAGGCATAATTGCGGGTGAAATCCGCCCCCGCAATTATGCCGGTAATAAGCCGTGTGAACATAGCCTTACTGTATGATTTATTTGCATCTGTAGCCATTAATGTCCAACTTTATGCCAGGTTTAGATTGGCTTGTTTTACACCAACTTTTGGAGGGTTTAATTGTGATGCAATCTAAATTCCAGATTAAGCGATCAGTATGTTTTTTGGGCTGTGGGGGAAACTGGAGTACCTGATATAAAGCAATGCAAACATAGGGTGAGCATACCAACTCATTACAGTTGTTGTCTACGGTGGGTTTTGAACCTAGGATCCCAGCGCTGCAGGGCAACAGTGCTTACCAACGGGCCTCCGTTACTGTTTTTTCTTGCAGTAGCCATTTCTTCCCCTGGAGCTATTTGCTAATCAGGGTTTCATGTACAGGACCCTGGATGGTTGCCCTCTTTGTGTAGTAGTAGTTATGATTTAGTCTGGGTCTTAAGAATCAATATCTATTCAAGCGCATGTAGAAACTGCAATGATAGAAAGTCGGACAATAATATTAGTAAAGGCATTTGAGGCCCGCTTGGGAAAAAATGTGATACATTGAATACATAGAGATAAGTCACACAGTGCACACAGATAGCATTACATCTGGCACATTACCTTCTGGTGAAAACTGATTTCAGATGCAATGCATGATATACAGTAAGAAGAGATTATACATTTCTGGAACATAACAAAACAGAACCAGCTACAGAAGAGCTCTGTGCCGCGAGAACAAGATCAGGCAAGCTAAATAAAACCCAGCCATGATGCAGAACAAAAATATATCCTTGGAGAGCTGTAAACATCGGGCTGGGGAGGTGAAACATTCCGAGTATGAAAGATAGGAAATCATCAACACAACAATAAAATCACTTTCAGATGGAAAGCTAGGTTCTGAAAACCATGTGCTGCACACATCATACACAAACTGGCATCAAATAAAACATGCCATATAGTTTTATAACTGCAAACATCAGCTAACTAACAGAGCCAATCCAGACTGAGAAGAAAAGATAAAACATTTAGCAGTAAAAGCAAGCGACATTATTGGCATGCAGCACAATGTGCAATGTATCCATTGTCATTGACTTAGGACGTATAACTCTTACAGCACAAAGGAAAGCTATGCTATAGTTTTTCGGAGAACATAAAAAATAGGACCCATCATATCTCCTGACATGTTAGTTTCCAATACCTGTGTTTACCATAAAATAACACTTGAAGCATCCGTTCTTAGAAGTCTATGTTATACTGTTCTTCTGTTACTTCTTTTGGGAATATATTAATAAATTGGCAACTATTAAATTGGCAAATTGTTATTCTATGGGAAAGTGAGAGGGGTATTTCCATCTTATTGCCTAGGAGTTGTCTCACTACAAGGATTGCTTTTTACGTTAAAGATCTTGCAAAAACAAGTCACTTTGCAATATATGTCCATTAACAGTGTCCTACCTATTCCTAGATATCCTCTCTTGTATGGGCTAGATCAGCTTCTCAGGTCGCTATAGCTACAGACCTGTTTACTGTCTCATGATAGGCTGCCAGCGCTGGTTGCTATAGCTACCTACCTGGCTTCTACTGCAGCCTAGTAAACACGCTCCTGAATTCAAAGTGACACAAAGAAAACAGGACTGAGGTAAGATGAAACAATGTAGTAAGACAACCCCTTTAAACATGTAGGCAAAAGTAAATAATGACTGTTAACAAATATATTGCTGTTCTGATTTTGATTAATTTCAGAATTAGAGCAGTTCTTATCTTCTGCATGTGTGCATTAGCTTTCCTAGGTTACCGACCACCTTTCTCTGCTCTAGCAGTGGACGGGCTGGTGACGTGTCTTATATGTTTCTTAGCAGCAGCACAGGATCTTGTTTCAGAGTCTCTGAATTTATCTTTCTCACTGAGAGAAACTTTAACCATTTAGTTACTAAACAGAGAGGGATCAGGAGCCTTGTGCTATGCTGTCAGAGCAGCAGAATCACACTTGTCCTTCTATGTAAATACACTGGTCATTGTGACTGTATAAGAGTTTCCTTATTCATCTTGGCAGCTTTTTCTCATTACAAATACAGCTCTGCTACCTAACCTTCTTCTTGGACTATGTCCCTCTAACAAGTAGAGCGAGGAAAAGGAGCTAGCAGAGCTGAAATGTCAGTCAATGCTGTAGCACTGCTTATAGCCTGCATAGGAAAAAGGAGCTTGATAGGAGCTGTGAAGATCAGGCTATGTAAAACAGCCAGATGGGAAAACCCCTTTAAGGGTTTGCTTAAACAGAGGGGCTGACATGTCTTGTTTTATCAGTAAAATTCATAGCTATACCTTCTGTGGGGCATCTAGGATTGGTAACCTAAGGGGTCATTTGTAGAAGGCATCTTTGAAAACTCTTGAAATCTTGTCATGTTTTCTACAGTTAAAGCTATGTTCACATCATGCCAGTAAAAGCGCCT
Source organism: Phyllomedusa bahiana (assembly GCA_025379985.1). Taxonomy (NCBI): domain Eukaryota; kingdom Metazoa; phylum Chordata; class Amphibia; order Anura; family Hylidae; genus Phyllomedusa; species Phyllomedusa bahiana. Next base: position 78,930 of record JAODAL010012254.1, read on the forward strand.
GATTTACAGTATGTGTAATTGAGGCCATCAGAGATGTTATACACTAGCATTTTTCACCACTTGTTTTTTTTTTTTTACAATAAGTAGCAATTCATTATCTCATGACAGCACAAAGTTGCCAAATTTTACATTTAACTGCAAGCAGTTCATTACTCAAAGGGTCCATAGAGCCCCTTAGTAAAAAGGAATGTTTATTATATACATTTTTTACAGGATATTCCTGAAAAATATAATGTATCCATCTTCTTTTTTTTTTGCAATTTTAAAATTATGTAAAAAAGGTTCATAAAGGAAAAAAATTGGGAAAAGCTTTAGGCCTCTGTTGGGTAATAAAGCCCTAATTTGTAGAATATCTGGTGATTGAAGCATTTTTTTTTATTAAATTTTACTTAAAAAAATTTTTAAATTAATTTTTAAAAAAGTCATATTCTTCATAGGGAAAAACCCCCTTTTTAAAAAAAAATAAGGGACAGAATATTGAAAATTTTGTTAGATAAGTAAAAAAAATTTTTTAAGGGTGGACCCTTTTACTTTTAGGTTTAAAAAGGGGGGGAAAAGAACGATTACAAAAAAGTATAAAAAAAGGCATGACATGGGAAGGGCGAAACATAGTGACAAGGGGGTTAAACTAAAAAATTTAAAAATTTAAAAAAAAACCCGATTTAATGCATGTAAATAAGGTTTAAACCCCCATTTGGCAGGCAGGGCCAGTATTTCAGGGAGGGGAGGGACATTATACAGGTAGGCAGGGACAGTATACAGGCAGGGGCAGTAACAGGCAACAGGGGCCAGTATACAGGAAGGAAAAAGCCCCTTATAGGCAGACAGGGGCGTATATAGGCAGGCAGGACAGTGTATAAAGGGAGGCAGGCTATTTAGGGAGCCAAGGCAGTGTATAGGGAGGCAGTGCTTTTATTTGGCAGCCAGGCAGGAAAAAGGCAGCCAGGGGAGGGCATCATAAAAGCCCCGGGCGGGGGAGTATTTAACCAGGGCAAGGGCTATTTTAAAAAGCCAGGGCAGGGGGAGTATATAAACCAGGGCAAAGGGGTTTTTATAGGGGAGGGCCCGGGGAGGGGCTTAATTTGCCCGGGCAGGGGTATTATAGGCAGCCAGGGGGAGGGGGCAGTAAATTTGCCCGGGCAGGGCTTTTTATAGGCAGAGGGCAGGGGCAGTATATAGGGCCCGGGCAGGGCTATTATAGGCAGGCAGGGCTATTTTAGGCAGCCAGGGGAGGGGGGTAAATTGCCAGGGCAGGGGTATTATAGGCGCCAGGGGGGGCAATATAGGCAGCCCAGGGGCAAAGGGGGATTTTAGGCAGGGGCAGGGGAGAAAATTTGCCAGGGGAGGGCTATTATAGGCACCAGGGCAGGGGCAGTATTTTAGCCCCCGGGCAGGGTAAATTTTAAAGGGATCCGGGGGGGGCGTATTTTAGCCAGGGCAGGGTATTAAAGGCAGCCAGGGGAGGGGCAGTATATTGCCAGGGTAGGGTATTTAGGGAGCCAGGGCAGGGGGGAGAATTTTAGCCAGGGGGAAGGGGGGTATTATGGCAGCCAGGGGAAAAGGGGGAGTATATAGCCAGGGCCCCGGGGCAGGAAAATAGCCAGGGGAGGGGGAGTATAGGGAGCAGGGGAGGGGGATTATTTAGCCAGGGGAGGGGCAGTATAGGCGCTAGGGGGAGGGGCAATTTTAGCCAGGGGAGGGGCAGTATTTTGGGAGGGCCCGGGGGGGGCAGTATAGGCAGCCAGGGGCAGGGGAGTATATAGCCCGGGGAAGGGAAGGGGCAAATAAATAGCCGGGGCCCGGGGGGAGTATTTAGGGAAGGGGGAAGGGGGAGTATATAGCCAAGGGGAGGGGCAGTATATAGCCAGGGGGGGAGCTGGGGGAGTATATGGCCAGGGGCAGTAAAAGGCACCGGGGAGGGGCCCGAAAATAGGCCCGGGCAGGGGGCAGTATAAAAGCCCGGGGAAGGGGGAGTTAAAGGGATTTGGGGAGGGCAGTATAAAGCCAGGGGAAGGGGGGTAAAGGCAGTAGGGGAGGGGGCAGTATAGGCGCCAGGGAGGGGAATATATAGCCAGGGCAGGGCCGTATATTTTGCCAGGGCAGGGGCCCGTATAGGCAGCCAGGGCAGGGGGGAGTAAAATAGCCAAGGGGAGGGGCAGTATATGCCCGGGCCAAAGGGGGGAGTAAGGGGAGCCAGGGGAGGGCCGTAAAAAGGCAGCCCCCGGGCAGGGGCAGGGTTTTAGCCAGGCAGGGGGAGTATATTTGCCGGGCAGGGCTATTATAGGCAGGGCCCGGGGAGGGGCAGTAAAATAGCCAGGGCAGGGCTATTATAGGGGCCCGGGCAGGGGCAGTATATAGCCCGGGGAGGGCTATTATAGGCAGCCAGGACAGGGGAGAATTGCCCCGGGCAGGGGTATTTTTAAAAGGGAGCCAGGGAAGGGGGAGTATATGCCCGGGGGAGGGTCAGTATATAGCCAGGGCAAAGGGGGTATTTTAAACCAGGGAGGGGCAGTATATAGCCAGGGCAGGGGGAAATTTGGCCCGCTAGGGCAGGGGGTGTATATAGCCAGGGCAGGGGCAGTATAGGGGAGCTAGGGCAGGGGCAGTATATACCAGGGCAGGGGGAGTATAGGCAGCCCGGGCAGGGGGGAGGGTTTGGCGCCAGGGCAGGAGCAGTATAGGCAGCCAGGGCAGGGGCAGTATATAGCCCTGGGAGGGCAGGGGGAGTAATTTGCCAGGGCAGGGGCAGATATAGCCAAAGGGGAGAGCAGGGGGAGTATATGGGGAGGGGGAGTATATAGCCCGGGCAGGGGGAATATAGGCGCCAGGGCAGGGTCAGTATATAGCCGGGTGGGGGAGTATAGGCCCGCTAGGGCAGGGGCATTTTATACCAGGGGAGGGTCAGTATAAAGAAAGGGGAAGGGGGAGGGATAGGCAGCTAGGGGGGGCATATATAGCAAAAAAACAGGGGCAGTATAGGCAGCTAGGGCAGGGGCGTATAGGCAGCCAGGGCAGGGGGCAGTAAAAGCCAGGGGAGGGCAGTATATAGCCAAGGGGAGGGGCAGTTTTAGGCCCGCCAGGGCAGGGGGAGTTATACCAGGGCAGGGGCAGTATAGGGCAGCCAGGGCAGGGGGAGAAAATAGCAGGGGAGGGGGGTATAGCATCCCGGGCAGGGGGGGTTTTAGGCAGCCCGGGCAGGGGCATATAGGCAGCAAGGGCAGGGGCAGTATTGGCCCCGCCAGGGGGAGGAGAGTATATAGCCAGGGGGAGGAGCAGTAATAGCCCCGGGCAGGGGGAGTATAGGCAGCCAGGGCGGGGCCCGTATATTGCCAGGGCGGGGCAGTAAAGGAAACCAGGGGGGGGGCAGTAATAGCCAGGCAGGGGCAGTATAGGCAGCCAGGGCGGGGCATTTTAGGCAGCCCGACGGGGCAGTAAATAGGACGGGGGAGGGGCAGTATAAAGGGACCGGGACAGGAAAAATAGTTTTAAAAAAAAAAAAAAACGTAATACCACCGGGCACCTGCTTTTCCCCTTTCCCCTTCACTCGGAGCCCGGGGGCCGCCCCCTGCAAAAGGCGGGGGGGGGCGGAGCAGGCGCGCGATGACTCATTACATTTCCCCGCCTGGCCCCCCCCCCGGCCTCCTGGGAAGGGTGAACAGACGGGATCAGTAAGTTTCCCGATGTTCAGCCTCGGCCCCTGCTTGCCCGTGGTGGGGGGGGGGGGAGGCAGGGGGCCCGGGTGGGTGCATTGGCCCGGGTCGGTTTACCCGGGCCATGCAGCCCCGGGGGGGGCGAGGGGGGGGGGGTGGGCCGGGCCCCCCTGCCCCAAAGGGGTCGGGGGGGTGAATGCGGGCCATTTTCGGGGGCCCCCCCAGGCGCCAAAAGACCGGGCAAATCGGGGCCCCCCCCGGGGGGGGAAAAACCGGGGGCCGGGAATTTTAAAAGGGATCATAAATGCATCCCCTCACCTTGTCCCCTGGGGTACCAAAGAGCAGTAGGAAAAAAAAAAAAAAAAAAAACAACCTTTTCTGAACCTGGCCCTAAAAAAAAATTGAAGTTACAGTTTTGGCAAAATTTTGATCTGCAGACCCCCCGCTGTGTGATCTTAATTTTCCCTTTGGATGTCTCAGGAATGTTTAAATAAGTAATCCTGACTATCAGCGGCTTCTTTTCCATAGAATACAGATTAGGGTCCCTAATTGAAATTTTTACATTTTAATTTAAAAAGAATGGGTTAATATTTATTTGAAAAAAGGGAAATTTATCTTTTTTTCTCCCGCAGGGAAAAAAAAACAGATTTTGGGAGCAATTTTTTAATTTTGGGAAAAGTTTTTTGGATACCCCCCATTTAGGCTTCTTTTCTTACACAAAATTATTTCTAAAACAGCTCGACAATATACAGCGTGCTTGGTTATAATGATCTTTCGCAATACACTAAAGCTGAAGATCACGATGCCAGGCAGGCTGCAAATTGAAGTAAAATACATCTGCATTATTGGGCAGAAAGTTTTGAGTGTCCTGTAGTAATTACTTGCAGCTCAGTGAATTACTACGTGTGCAGGGTTTTTACTTGACTTTTGGGAAGAGTTAGAGCCAATTAAAGGAGACTTTATATTGACCTCTACTAATAACAGCTCAAGATGACACTGTGACGTTTGTCATTTTTTGTAAATAACTATGCTTTTGTAATGAATAAGCCATCTACATCCTGCAGAGCTGGCACATACATTGGAAGTCATTGTTTGCTGTTGTTATGCGGTAAATATTCAGTATAAAATATTTCTTCATATGTTCCTTTATTTTTTAATACTGGGAATTTGCAGTAATACAAGGGTGTATCTGTGTCACCAAATACACATTGGGCAGGATTTAGCCCTCCATCAGTCCAGCCACCCCAACTACCTATAGATTGGTGGCACTGGTAACACCGCTGTTTTCCTTCTTGATCCCATACAACAAATTAACCACCCAAGTCCATTCATTCTCTGAGGTCTTTTAGTTGAGGGGTTGGCTATTGATGGCCCTGCTAAGAAGGTGCAGATTGTTGTTGATGGGAAACAAACAGCTGGTTTGTGCTCTGCACAGGCAGCAGCGATCGCTGCATCCCTGTGTCTATGTGACCCAGGGATGCAGCTGAGTGGCGAGGGTTGCTACGCCACTGATTAGGACCTAATTGAATTACTTAAATTTGGGTCAAATTTGACATTGACCTAAATCCGAGGTGCAGCACTAGTCCTTATTTACAAGTCTGTATTCATATGTGGTGGTTAGTTGCCATCTTTCAGCCTGGAAGTTTCAATCTTTCACTCTGCTAGCAATCTGTTGCAGGACTTACAGTCTATCTTCTGGGAAGCCCCTCAGTCACTCCAATCTCAGATGCTGTTAACCCCTCTCCCACGCATGGTGCTTGCAGGCTATGCTGCGGCACAGACCATCATGAGCCCTCTCTCAAGCTCAGAAATAGTTATGCATTTTTGTCTCAGCACTTAGTCTCCCAGCGAGCTCTTTGAGCGGCCGGTGCTTCACTTGTAGGCCTTTGCAGTGCTTCACCTGTAGGCCTTTGTTACTGTAAAGCTGTTCTCTGACAGGGCTCATTCTTCTGCATGTTCCCACACCACTACCAGCAACACTAACATGTCCCAATTGTTCATTTTTAAAAGCTGTGTGTTTAACCCCAGTTAAAGCAATGGTGCAAAACAGCTCATAGTGCCCTCAGAACTACAAGTTCTTTGCATACATCCCTGCCAGAGGAAAAATTCCGATTCATCTGTCAGTATCACCAGTTTTAGCAAGTTCTACACATCCAGGGATCTGCACATGTACAGAATCGGGTGACGGGAATGGTCCTAAATGATTGCTTCCCCATCTCCAAGTGGTTTTGTCAACTAAATTTAGTGGAAATTTTGCTGCCAGCCCTATGGTCTTGAATAAAACATTGACACACAATACGGTATCATTAAGAAAAGCTGGATGGCTTTGGGTAGTTGGAGTAGCCTAAAATATTAAAGGAAGGGTGCTCTGCCTTTAAATTCCTTTCTATATGCTCTATGATACAACTCATGCATAAAAGTTGAAACAAGAAGTTTACATACTGTTACGGATGCCCCTGCGACTCTCGTCCCGGGTCGCGGGTGTATCCGTGCCCCTATGCCAAGCGGCGCCGCGTCCCTCACTTCGGGTCGGGGGTCCGCTCGCCCGCCTGCCGGCGCTCAAACCCACTTAACCTGGCCACGCTCCTGCTCTGTCCGTCTCTGTTCTGCGCGCCGGCAGTGTGAAATTTAAAGGGACAGTGCACAGGTAATTGGCCATTACTGGACACTGCTCCTATTTAAAGCCGGCCTCTTCCTGGCAGCCTTGCCGGATCTTTAGTGCTCATGCCTATCGAGAAAGCGTTCCAGAAAGTGTTGTCTTGTCTACCATCTACCGAACCCGCTTGCTTACATTTACTGACCACGAATCTCTGCCGCCTGCCCAGACCTTCCTGCCTGTCCCCGACTACAAGCCTGTCTGCTGATTCTGTACCTCGCCTACCCTTTGCCCCCACCGAAAGCAAGTCCCGCCAGTGGAAGCGACCTGGTATATTCCTGCCGCAGCAAGTCCATCCTGCTTTGCGGCGGGCTCTGGTGAATACCGGGACCTACTTAGATTCCGCTCCCTAATGTGGGCTTCCACCATCACTTGCGGTGGTCCAGCGGATCCACTACCAGACTGTCACAGTAAGATCCGGCCTTGGATCCCGCCAAGGTGCCATTACCCAGCCTGGCGGATCTAACGACCATTTTTGCCAGCCAGTCACAGCAACTAGGTCATCAGGCGCAGCAACTGAACCAGCTGTCCACCATGTTGCAGCAACTCGCCACCGCCCAGCAGCAGCAACCTCCGGCATCTCCCGTGGTTGCCCCTGCCTCTCCAGTTCCTTTGGCTCTGGGGGGCCCCAACCTTGGGCTGTCGCTCCCGTCCAAGTTCGACAGAGATCCGAAACTCTGCAGGGGGTTCATCACCCAATATTCTATGCACATAGAGCTGATGGCCAATCAGTTCCTGTCCGAGCGTGCGAAAGTGGCTTTCGTGGTCAACCTGCTCTCCAGGAAAGTCCTGGCATGGGCTACACCTCTGTGGGACAGGAACGATCCAGTGACGGCGGAGCTACAGTCGTTTCTCAGTGATTTAGGCAGTGTGTTTGAGGAACCAACTCGTGCATCCTCCGCCGAGACAGCCCTCCTAAACCTACGCCAGGGGGATTTGTCCGGGAGATTATGCGGTGCAATTCCGCACCTTAGCCTCAGAACTGTCATGGAACGAGGCCGGTCTGTGCGTCACCTTCAAGAATGGGCTCTCGAGCCGAGTTAAGGACGTCTTGGCCGCAAGAGATATCCCATCTTCCCTCAGTGACTTGATCCGGTTGGCCACCCGCATTGATGTGCGCTTCATTGAACGGGAAGAGGAACTTCGGCAAGAGCGTCAGTTAGCCCAACCCCCGCCGGTTTCCTCGCCTGGCACCGGTGTTCCAGAGCCTCCTGCGCCACCGTCGCACCCTTCCACGAGGAGCCCATGCAGATTGATCGGGCTCATCTCACTAAGCAAGAGTTGGCCCAGCGTCGGCAAGGAACTTTTGCCTCTACTGTGGCAGCCCAGAGCATTACCGGAGGAGTTGTCCCAAGCATGCGGGAAACTCCTGCACCTAGGTTCTGTGGGAGAGGCATTCCTAGGTGCAAACTCCTCCTCTCCATGCCTGTTGATGCCAGTGCAGGTGGTGACTGAAGCTGGAATCTCGTTCCAAGTTCCGGGGTTTCTGGATTCGGGCTCAGCCGGGAACTTATCCATCTGTCTCTGGTGAGGCAGTACCGTCTTCTGGTGGTCCGCCTGGAGAAACCACTTGTGATCTCTTCTGTCAGCGGGGAGCTGCTTAGCGACACCATCCAGTTTGTTACCAAGCCACTGTCCCTCCACGTAGGGGCTCTACATAAGGAAGAGATCGCCTTCTACGTCTTGCCTCGCTCCTCATCGGCGGTTCTACTTGGGCTTCCATAGCTACGGCTCCACTCCTACGCTGGACTGGGACTGGTGGGAAATAACTTGCTTGGGTTTTAATTGCCTGAGTCGCTGTCTGGTGGCATCTTGCCCGGTGCTTCCCTGCTCTCGCACGACCCTCCGCAAGCCGTTGCCCGGTCTACCAGCGGAATATTTGGAGTTCACCGATGTGTTTTCGGGGAAACAGGTGGAGATCCTACCACCACATCGTCCCTACGACTGTCCCATTGAGCTCTTGCCTGGCACCAGCCCTCCACGAGGTCGGGTCTACACCTTGTCCGTTCCGGAAATGCAGGCCATGTCCAAATATACTCAGGAAAACCTACAAAAGGGGTTCATCCGGAAATCCTCCTCTCCCGCAGGAGCGGGATTCTTCTTCATGGAAAAGAAGGACGGCTCCTTACGGCCCTGCATCGATTATCGGGGCCTGAACAAGATCATGGTGAAAAATAGATACCCGTTGCCGTTGATCACTGAACTTTTCGACTGCCTTCGTGGAGCTAAGGTCTTTACCAAGCTGGATCTGAGAGGGGCCCACAATTTGGTTCGTATCCGCAAGGGCAATGAATGGAAGACGGCGTTCAACACCCGGGACGGGCACTTTGAGTATCTGGTCATGCCATTCAGACTATGTAATGCCCCTGCCGTCTTCCAGGAGCTCGTGAATTACATCTTCAGAGACCTCCTCTACACCTGTGTAGTGGTCTACCTGGACGACATATTGGGGTACTCTCCTGACCTCGAAACCCACCGCAGCCATGTCCGTCAGGTGTTGAGGCGTCTCCGAGATAACCACCTGTATGTCAAGCTGGGGAAGTGCCTCTTCCACCAAACCAGCCTTCCGTTTCTGGGATACATCATCTCGGACCGAGGCCTACGGATGGATCCAGCGAAACTGTCGGCCGTGTTACAGTGGCCACACCCAGTCGGCCTACAAGCCATACAGCGTTTCCTGGGGTTCTGCAACTACTATCGCCAATTCATTCCTCACTTTTCAAGCTAGTATTCCCCTTTATGTGGAGCTTAGAAAGGCCCGCTAACCCCGTAGCGGGCCCTCCGAAGCTGGGAGGCTTTTCTCTAAGCTTAAAAGTCTGCCTTTACCACTGCATTATCCTATAGCGGCGGACCCCCGAAACCCTTCACTTTTTGGGGAGGGGAGCCTATTGTGGGGGTCAGAGGTTTTCCCACGAAAAAAAGGGCCCCCACCAGTAACATTGGGCTTCTTTTTTAAAAACGTTCCCCCCGGGGGAAGGGAAACTACACGATTGGCGCCCGGGGCTCGCTTCAAGCTGGTTTTGGGGGAATGCTGTTATCTGCTGGAAGGTGTCGCCACCCACCCGATCTTTTTGGATCACAAAACCCCAGTACTCCAGGAGCTCAGCGACTTAACCCACGCCAGGCTAGGTGGTCGCTTTTTTTCCCCGGTTTCGGGACTTCCAGATCCACTTCCGGCCCGCGGAGAAAAACGTAAAGGGCCGACGTCTCTCTCGTCCCTTCGACGTGGTGGGTGAAGAAATACTCCTGAGTCATAATTCCCCCCAGAAGTCTTATCTCGGCTGCTCAGTTGACCCCCGGAAGGTTCCCCCCGGGAAGGCGTCTAACCCCTGTCTCCGAGCGTATCTTAAAGGGGGGACATTGTCTTTGGTGGCGGCCCGGGCCAAAAACTTCCTCCTGATATCCCGGTTCTTTTGGTGGCCAGCCCCTTTTAAAAAGATGTCAAGGATTTCGTGAGTTTGTAACTCCGGGGCCCCGAAACAAAAAGCCTCATCAAAGCCGCGGGCCCTTCTATATCCCTACCCTCCCTACTAACCATGGCCCCTGCTATGGCTTTGTAACCGTCTCCCTCCTTTGACGGGCAACAATTGTCGGGGTAATCACAGTGGGTTTTCCCCAAGTTTGGCGTTTTGTCCCTTTGCCTGGCCTGCCGTCTCCCCCTCGCTGGTGAGCTTTTTTTTCATCAGCAGATAGAAGAAGTCAAGGGGGGCACTCACAAATTCCCGGGTTTTCCGATCTTTTTTTGAAAAAATCACATTACTGCGGCATGGACGGCCAGCGGGGGGTTTTACAAAACGCCAACAATTTTTTGCGGATCCCGGGCGCTTCCTCTGGGCATAACAGGGGTGAGCAACAGGCCTTAAGAACCTTCCCAACCCGTGTCATCATCATATACCGGCACTTCAAAACAACACAATGTAATAACAACACATAAAAGTTTACAAATCATTACACAATGGTTATGAAACATATATTACAAACGATACAATCATAAAAACGAGGACAGGTCATTCTTATCATTAAGTCCCAATATACCTAACGCTTCTGTGCGCAGTATCCACTGCGCTTCACATTGAAGAAGTCGAGTATGGCGATCGACTCCATTCCCTGATGTCATAATTCTTTGTAAACCTGCAAATGAAATTGTAGTAATGTCATCATTATGGACCTCACTGAGATGTGATAAGAACCTAGGTGCTCCCTTCTTTGTTCTCACAGAATATAAATGTTCCCTAATCCTATTAAATAAAGGGCGGATCGTTTTCCCTATATAAAACCGTCCACACGCGCACCATAGAACGTAAACCATAGAACGTTTGTAATATATGTTTCATAACCATTGTGTAATGATTTGTAAACTTTTATGTGTTGTTATTACATTGTGTTGTTTTGAAGTGCCGGTATATGATGATGACACGGCTGTGGGGAGGTTCTTAAGGCGCTGTTGCGTCACCTCCTGTTATGCCCAGAGGAAGCGCGGGATCGCGCGAAACAATTGTTGGCGTTTTGTAACCACCCGTCTGGTCCGTCCTATGCCGCAGTAATGTGATTTTGTAATAAAGTATCGGAAACCCGGAATTGGTGAGTGCCGCTTGACTTCTTCTATCTGCTTCGTGGACTTTATCTTTCATATTGCTGAGCACCACCGAGGGTATTTATGCATGAACGGAGGTTCGTATATCTGAAAGTGATCCATGTGATCCATGCTGTTGTGGCTGAAACAAAGATAAGCCTGCAGAAAAGGAAGTTTTAACCCCTTGGTGCCCGATATTGTTTTTCTTATGTGATAGTATTTTTTCACCATGTTTTTTGTCTGCAGGGGCTCCCGTGTTTCCAAGTCTTGGCGGGCTCTGTGTTCCCAACTCCAGGTGAAGCTCGACTTCTCTTCTGCTTACCACCCTCAGACGAATGGCCAGGTGTAGAGGGTCAACCAGGTTTTGGGGTGTTACTGGTCAATCTTGCTGCCATGGGCGGAATTCTCTTACAATTCCCTAGACTCAGAGTCCGCGGGGGCTTCTCCCTTCTACATCGTATACGGTCTGCATCCCCGCCCACCTCTTCCTCTGGCATCTCCATCCGAGGTCCCGGCGGTGGACGCACTGGCCCAGGACATGAAGACTATTTGGTCCCTGACCCGCCAATCCCTTCTTCGTGCGTCAGGTCGCATGAAGGTGCAAGCGGATACAAGAAGAAGCCCTCCTCCTGTCTTCTCCCCGGGTGACAAGCTGTGGCTCTCGGCCAAATATGTCCACCTCAAAATCCCAACCTACAAACTGGGACCCCGCTTTGTAGGACCCTTCGAGGTCCTTAAGCGCATAAACCCGGTGGCCTATAAACTCCGGATCCCTACTACCATGCGTATCCCGAACTCTTTTCATGTCTCACTACTAAAACCCCTGGTCCTTAATCGTTTCTCTCAGAAGACTGTCCCTCTTCTGTTTGTGGCTGATGCCTCCAATGTCTTTGAGTTCAAGGAAATCTTGGGTATGAGGAGGACTAGAGGGAAGCAATATTTTCTCGTTGACTGGAAGGGGTTCAGGCCCGAGGAAAGGTCTTGGGAGCCGGAGGAGAACATCCTGGACCGCAGCATCATCCAGAAATTCCTCCACTCCAGAAAGAGGGTGGGGCTAAAGGGGGGGTACTGTCATGGTTGCCCCTGCGACCCTCATCCCAGGTCGCGGGCGCATCCGTGCCCCTATGCCAAGCGGTGCCCCGTCCCTCACGTCGGGTCGGGGGTCCTGCCGGCGCTCAAGCCCACTTACCCTGCCACGCTCCTGCTCTGTCCGTTTCTGTCCCGTGGCGTGTGCGGCCCAGCTCCCTAGGGCGCGCGCCGGCAGTGTGAAATTTAAAGGGACAGTGCACCGGTAATTGGCCATAACCGGACACTGCTCCTATTTAAAGCCAGCCTCTTCCTGGCAGCCTTGCCGGATCTTTAGTGCTCATGCCTATCGAGAAAGCGTTCCAGAAAGTCTTGTCTTGTCTACCGTCTACCGAACCCGCTTGCTTACATTTCCTGACCACGAATCTCTGCCGCCTGCCCAGACCTTCCTGCCTGTCCCTGACTACGAGCCTGTCTGCCGATTCTGTACCTCGCCTACCCTTGGCCCGCACCGCAAGCAAGTCCCGCCAGTGGAAGCGACCCTGGTTTGATTTTCCCCCCGCAGCAAGGGCCATCCCGCTTTGCGGTGGGCTCTGGTGAATACCGGGACCTACTTAGATTCTGCTCCCTGGTGTGGGCTTCCACCATCGCTTGCGGTGGTCCAGTGGATCCACGACCAGACCGTCACACATACACTATGTGAAAAGACACATATGCAGGTTTTTCTCACTATCTGACATGAAATCAGAATAAAACTTGCCCGTTTTAGCTCAATTAGGATTAATAAAATTATTTATATTTGTCAAATGCCAGAATAATGAAAGAGAGAGAATTTTTTAAGACATTTGTATTACTGCAAAGTCAAAAGTTTACATACATATGCCTTTAAACAACTTGAGACAGCCCATATGATGATGTCATGTCTTTGGAAGCTTCTGATAAGTTTATAGGCAACATCTGAGTAAATTAGAGACACACCTGTGGATTTTTTAAATCCCACTAGAAACACACTGCTTCTGTGTGTAATATCATGGGAATGTGAAAAGAAATAATCCAAGATATCAGGAAGAAAATTGTGGACTTGCAAAAGTCTCGATCATTCTTGGGTGCTATTTCCAGATATCTGAAGGTGCCTCTTTCATCTGTACAAACAATTAAAAGCAAGTACAAACAAGATGGGAATGTCCAGGCATCATACCACTCAGGAAGGAGACAGGTTCTTTGTCTCAGAGATGAATGTGCTTTGGTCCAAGATGTGCATATCAAACCAAAGCAAAAGCAAAAGACCTTGTGAAAATGCTGGCGGAAGCTGTTAAGACTGTGTTATTATCCACAGTGAAACGAGTACTGTATCAACATGAGCTAAAAGGCCACTCCTCTAGGAAGAAGCCATTACTCCAAAAGAATCATGTAAAGCCAGATTAATGTTTGCAAATGCACACAGGAACAAAAACCTACATGTCCTGTGGTCTGACAAAACTAAAACTGGACTGTTTGGCCATAATGACCATCGTTAATTTTGGAGGAAAAAGGGAGAAACTTGGAAGCCTAAGAACACCATCCAAACTGTGAAACATGGGGTGGCAGTATCATGTTGTGGGGTTGTTTTGCACTTCACAAAATATATGGCATCATGAGGAAAGAAGATTATGTGGCAATACTGAATCAACATCTAAAGACATCAGCCAGGAAGTTAAAGCTTGGGTGGAAATGGTCTTTCAAATGGACAATGACCTGAAGCATACTGCCAAACTGGTTACAACGTGGCTTAAGGGTAACCAAGTCAATGTTTTGGAGTGGCCATCACAAAGGCCTGATCTCAATTCTATTGGAAATTTATGGGCAAAGCTGAAAAGGTAGGTGCAGGCAAGGCGATCTACAAACATGGCTCAGTTACACCAGTTCTGTCAGAAAGAATGGGCCAAAATTCCTACCAACTATTGTGAGAAGCTTGTGGAAGGATATTCAAAACTTTTGACCCAAGTCATACAGTTTAAGGGCAATGTTATTAAACACTAATGAAATATATGTAAACTATTGACTTTGCAGAAAGTAGTAAATATGCCTTAAACATTCTCTCTCTCATTATTCTGGCATTTGGCAAATATAAATAATTGTGGTAATCCTTATTCACCTAAAACGGGTAAGGTTTATTCTGATTTCATGTCAGATAGTGAGAAAAACATGCACATGTGTCTTTTTATATAGTGTATGTAAACTTCTGGTTTCAACTGTATGTAGATGATTAGAAATGTGACAATGTTGTAAACCAAATGGTAGTTGTTACATGTTGAAGCTCAGCAATGATAAAAAAGGAGCATGTACATAACTAGACCCAGTAAATAAAGCCACCAGTCCACCAAATATGCATGGTAGACATGGCTACCAACACAGGTAGAAGGATTCACTGACAAGTTTAGAATTCACTATCCCTTAGGCTAGTCAAAAGAAAGCCATTTGTCCAACAGCTATTCCTCCTGACCCGCTCATACCCATGCATGGCCAACATGGCCTAGCATGCAAGTCTTCTGAATACAGATGGTTGTGACATCTCTAGTGGCAACTAATCTCTCCTGAGAATCAGGAATATTGAAATCCAACAGCGGCTCTCCATTCTTATGACTTCTACTGCCAATGTGAAAGTCGGGAAATTCATTTACTATGGGTCAAAGGTTGTACATACTGTTTCAGGGACCAAGAGTGGCAGGTCAACTTATGAAATAGCTGTTTTGGGTCTTAAAACAGCATCACCTAATCTTAGATATAGTTATTTGAAAAATGTACACATAAGAGAGGAGTTTAGGGCTTAGTGGATGGTAAGAAAGCTGACTGACTAAATCTGAGTGACGTAACTACCTGCTGCTTTCCCTAAGGTTGTAAAGGACCAGAAGGATATGATAGCAGAAGTACAAAGGCATGTATGTTGTGTTAGATTTCCAGTAGCAGAAATGTATGAGCAATGCCAAAGAGGTTTGCTGTCTCTATATAGTCCTTTCATTCTGGAAATAACTGGTGGTCTTTGATCACAGACTACATTAATGTAATCTTCTCACATGTTTTATAACATATTTGAAGATACTGTAACTGTATTTTCCCTTTACAAAAAGATCACCCTTCACATGTTGATATTTTTTATCAGATATTGTTCTAATGTAGGTCCATTTATTCATGTGTCTACCTTATATCTGCTGTTAAGTTTATTGCATTCAATTATCCTCTATTAGAAGCCATTCCCGTATCTGCAGCCCTGGAAAACTCCATCCATCTGTGGATGATATTAGCAGCTCCGTTTATAGGGTGTCCCTTCACAGCTTCTGGTTTAGCTCCTTTAAACTATAGATTTCTCTGTTATTAAAAGCAATAGTCATATAATTGTATTCGGTTAGGAGACTCTTCCTGTTTTGGAAGGTACCTTTGTAATCAGTCAGCAGGATTATTCATAACTGTGTAATTGAGAACAGACCGCTATTGTTCTTTTTTGCATACATTTTAAGACAAAATGTATTTAGTCCAATTTTCAGTCTAATTAATACCTTGCTGGACATTGACCATTTACACCTGGAGCCTCATTTTTTATTATTTAACCTGGCCTGCCATCTCTTTATGACTCTACATGTAATTCTATGAAGTGTAAAATGGTGTAGAGAAATTATTGAAATCTAAAGAATTAGACTGCCATGTCTCTTGCCAAAAAATAAACTAGTACAGCTCTTTTTGCAGTCTAGTAATAAATGGCTCTATCCATCTTCATGTTTTACTTAATGACATGTTTCGTGCCTGTAACAGTAGGCTGAAATCAATTGCAATATAAATAACTCAATTTTTTATGTTCACAACCGTGATTCCACAAATCACTTGGCTTCATTTTGGATCTGATTTGGAAAGGTTGTAGCAAACTGGATATGTGGTCCCGGCTCTCTTTTGCCAGCGTTTTAAAGGGGTGCCATGCATAAAGGGGCTTTATTTTCCATTAAAAGAGAAAACACCCGTAGTTGGGGTTTTTGAATTGAATTGAGTGATTGGCAAGAATTCTCATGTAACGTATCGGATGTGCTGACAATAAGTCATATTTACTGCGAGGCGCTGTGAAGATTATCTTGAACACACGGTTGTTGCCACATTTCATGTCTGTAAAAATTAAAATTTCCCTCTTGTAAGTGTTTTGTACGAACAGTGTTTGCTGGCACCTCATGGGTTATATGCCTCCTATTTTTTGTTCTTGATGCCTTTCAGTATTCTGGGGACTGATTTGGTGTAGATTAGAGATGGGCGAATTTCCCGAAATTCGTTTCGTTCACTTAGCCGAATTTCTCGGCAAAAATAATTCGTTCCCAATTACTTCGGCACAAACACGTTAAAAAAAAAGCTATTTCCAGGCTGCACGAGCCCGCAGGGGGCTGTAGAACGTTGTGCCCTGCTTAAATATGCGGGAGCTTGGTTTGGCTTCTACAATGTTGTGTTTTAGTATGAACGCCAAAGACGCCGCGTCTTAGAATCGCCCCCTTAAAATTCCTGGGACTTAAGAGGTCAAAAAAGACCAAAAAATGAAAAGGGGGAAAGTAAAGCCTGTAAAGGGCATGCGAGGCAGCTAGAAAAAACAACTGAGGGCTCAGGTGGCACATTAGTGGACGGTGTGGAGGGGACGCGGCAGCCCCAGCAGATGAGGCAGAGAGTGGGACAATGACATTCTGGAGGTGGCAAAAAAAAGGAGTAGGCCCCAAGTGGAAAAATGACACAGTGTGGAGGTCACGGCAGCAGCCAAGCAGAGCATGAGGTCAGACAGTGGCAAAAATGACACAGTTGTAGGTCACGGCAGCAGCCAAGCAGCAGCATGAGGGGAGACAGTGGCACAATGACACTTGTAGGTCACGGGGCAGCAGCATGGGTCAGGCAGTGGCAAATGCCCGTGTGTAGGGCACGGCAGCAGCATGAGGTCAGACAGTGGCAAATGACCAGTGTGTAGGTACGGCAGCAGCAGCTGGGTCAGGCAGTGGCACAATGACCAGTGTGTAGGGGCATGGCAGCGCATGAGGTCAGGCAGTGGACATGACATTCTGGAGGTTGGAAAAAAAACGGGGTAGGCCAAAAGAGTGGGGAAATGACACAGTGTGTAGGTCACGGGGCCCCCACAGGAGCACATGGGTCAGACAGGGCACAATGAACTGGTGTGTAGGTCCGGGCAGCAGCCACAGGAACAGCATGAGGTCAGAAGTGGCACAATCACATTTATTAGGTGGGAAAAAAAAAAGAGTAGGCCCCGGTGGGGCATGACACAGTGTGTGGTAAGGCAGGCAGCAGAGGGAGACAGGGCACAATGACACGTGTGTAGGTCATGGCGCGCCCCAGCAGCAGCATAAAAGGGGG
>JAODAL010012255.1:0-96193 GCA_025379985.1 Phyllomedusa bahiana
GGGGGGGACAGGGGAAACGGGGCGCTCCCCCCCCCCGCACCCGTGTGGCCCCCGCTTTAAAAGGGCCAGCGAGTGCTCTCAGCCCACCCCGGGCGCACGCCACTGTGACAACTACCTAAACACCGTCTCTCTATATAAATCATTCTGGTCATTAACATGTAACCAGTATTGTATTTCTCTCTCTGTATTTCTCGTCAGCATCTAAGGGTCTGTCCACACGACAAGCATTTTAAATTGGAATCCACGTGGATGTGACGGGAAAACTTGCCCCTAAAATC
This sequence comes from Phyllomedusa bahiana, assembly GCA_025379985.1. Taxonomy (NCBI): domain Eukaryota; kingdom Metazoa; phylum Chordata; class Amphibia; order Anura; family Hylidae; genus Phyllomedusa; species Phyllomedusa bahiana. Next base: position 279 of record JAODAL010012255.1, read on the forward strand.
AAATGAAAATAACCCCCATTGCCTCAATACAAATACTAAAATGTTTATATGTTTAGCGTTTTTTCGAAAGGGGTTTTTCTGAGAGAAAAAAAACTAAAAAAATTTTCAATCTGTATTAAACACAAAAAAATACGCCCAAGACATCCATTTTGGGGGACTGCATCCAAAACCCATAAAAAAGGAAGGGCCCCCCTTTTCGACGTGAAATATGCCTGAAAAAACCAACCTAAAACCCACTAAAAATACTTTTTTGAAAAATTTTGTCTAATGTGGTTTCAACGATAAAATAACAAGTAAATTTTACTTGTCAAAAGGGGATGTATCCCGATTAGAAGGCGAATTTCCGAAATTCGTTCTTCACTTCGTCGAATTTCTCGGCAAAAAATAACTTCGTTCCAAATTTAAATTTTGGGGACGAATCACGTTAAAAAACCTTTTTTCCACTGCACGAGCCGCAGGGTGCGTAAAACGTTTGCCATCTTAAATAGCAGAGGGACGGGTTTTGGTCTTCATACAATGTGTGTTTTAGTATACTCACATGATCCCCGCCGCTTTTAGAATCGCTTCACAAAAAATTTTCCCGGGGCACCGAGGCAAACGACCAAAAAACAAAGGGGGAATGTACCTGATAAAGTCATGGCACGACAGCTGGAAAAAAACAAGCTAGGGCCAGGGGGCAACACATGAAAAGTGGGAGTGACGGCGGCACCCCAGGGCACATGAGGCCAGAGAGGGCACAGTGAAACGGAGGTGGCAAAACCAGGAGTAGGCCACAGAGTGGCACAAAGACAAGGGAAAGTTACGGCAGACCACACACAGCATGGGGGTCAACAGTGGCACAATGACATTCTAGGTGTCAAAAACAGGATAGGCCACAAGTGGCACAATGACACATTTTTCTATCCGGCGCAGCCAAGCAAAAAAATGAGGTCAGCGTGCACAATACATGTGTGTAGGTCACGGCATCACCACAGAAACACATGGGGTCATACGGGGCCAATGAAACAGTAGTGGGCAGGGGCGCAGCCACAGCAGCCCATGAGGCAACAGTGGCAAAAATGACACGTTGAGGTCACGGCAGCAGCCACAGCAGCACAAGGTCAGACAGGGGGCACAATGACATTCTGGGGGGCAAAAACAGGAGTGGGCCACAGAGTGGCCAATGACAGATGCCCCTAGGGGCGCACCCAGCACACATGAGGTCAACAGTGGAACAATGACGTTCTGGGGGTGGAAAAAAACGGAATGGGCCCACAGAGGGGAAACAATGACACAGTGTCTAGGTCCCAGCACCACAGCACAGCATGGGGGTCAAAAATGGCACAATCACATTCTGAGGGGGAAAAAAACCTGGAGTAGGCCACAGAGTGGCCAAAAACAGAGAGGGGAATGACGGCGGCAGGAGCGCGCATGGGGTCAACATGGCACAAGACAGAGTGGGTGTGGCAATACCAGTCCCTGGAAAAAGATGGTTGGGGGCAGATGGAAAACTGGCAGCAGATGTTGGGATCAGGCGGGGGGGAGCATCAAATAGGCTGAGGCAGTAGTTTGAACCCAGATCATTTCTCACTTTGGGGGAGGCGCATGGCTGATCTATCTGACCCTAAGGCATTGGTGGTTTGGAAATCCGGCCCAACCACGCCTGATTCTCTTGCAAAGGTCAGTCGTCCAATTTCCCGTGGACAACGGGTCCCTTGGGGGAACGAAGCCCCCCCCCACTGAACACCCCCCTCTGATGCCACACTACTGGGCCGGCAGGGCACTTCTCCACTGCAAACTCGGCAAGTTGCGGGCCCCACATCCATTTGGGGTGGCCAGTATCCCCCGCGATCTTCTAACTGGGGGGCAGAGTGCTGTCCCCAAATAGGGAAAACTACAAAGCAAAACTTTTGGCTCAATGGGTGAAAATATACTGAGCCCATCACAGGCACTCTGGCCCAATGCTGCATGGGGAAAATGGCAGGTGCCCCGGATTTAATGACAATGCTCTATACAATTCACACCACAAAGGGCCATGGCATAACCAGCATGGTTTCCTGTATGAATGGCGTTACACTTTGCATCGCCTTATCTATGGCATTCTCATATGTGTTTTATGTGCTTTCTGCATGCTGGTTGAATTAGTACCTAGGCATTGGGCTCATTAATATTCCGGCCACCTGCTTCTTTCCCATGCAGCATTTGGGGCCAGAGATGCTTGCTGAGGGGACTCAGTATATCTTTCAGCCATTGGTAGCAGTTAATTGTAGCTTTGTAGTTTTCCTTGGTAATTTAGGTCCCCATTTTTTTTGTGGTTTTATTTTTGCTGTCCAAGTAGGCCACAACTGTTGCTTCAGGGGGGGTCTGCTCCAGGTCTGCTGCTGTGCTCGGCGACGGCCCTCCTCACTAGGCGGGTGAAGGAAGCTGCTCATCAGTGACTCAGACTTGCTGCTACTGATGGAGCTAGTACTGCGTCCGGACCCCCCACCTTCCCCCGGCAGCTCGCGGGCAGTGAGTACGTGAGTCAGACCTGTCAGTGGAAGGGACGAATGCCGCACTAGGCAGCGGCCAACTGATACTACGGGGATTTCCCTATAGTATTGGTGTTTCTCCTCAATAGCTGTGAAAAAGGCTCCCATTTTGGACCGGTAGCGAGGGTCAATAGGGTGTGCAGTAGGCCCATGAAGTCTCCGCCTCTGCGGAGTCTCGACTATTCGTCTGGTCACTAGCAATGGGACGAAATACAGCATGTTGCTGGACACATTGCAAATATTGACTCAGAGGGGTCTCTGCTCCATCTCCAATGTATTACGTGCCTCATCGTAGATGCTTGTGCGGTTCAATCTGCTCATCTTCCTCATGTCTCACATCTACCTCCTCGCCAGCTTTGCTCGCTCTCCTCATCTTGTCCGCAGCGGGATGGGTAGAAAATCACTCATAGTCCCAGACAATGCTTCTGCTCATGTCACTCCTCCTCCATTTCAGTCCCACCGGACTCATGTGGCGGCGAGATGTAGTCGCCACGTCTCCATTCCGCTCGCGCGTAGACAGATTTTTCGCATGTCATCTGTTCCAGGACATAAAGCAGTGGAATGACGTTATTCATCCCGTAGTCTGGCGGGACTGACACATAATGTGGCTCCTCTCGAATGCTCAACAAGAAAAAGGAAAAAAAATAAAATAAAATAAAAAAAAAAAAAAAAAAATAAAAACAAAAAAAAAAAAAAATAAAACGTAGAAAATAAAAAAAAATAAGAATAAAAAAATAAAAAAAAAAAAAAAAAACGGGAAGGTGTCTCGCATGAGCTGCCACTGGCTGACATCAAAGTTTCACCGGAGTTAGTACTCCTGTCCCGCTGGATCATCAAATGAAATCGTTAATGGCTATTCTTCGTTGGTGGCTCATTACGCAGGTCTGGTCCAACATGTGCAGGATGGATTCCAGCGGTGGAAATAACATCAGACATAATCAGAGTGTGTTGGGGGAAGCCGTTCTGCCGCTGTCAACTCGCTAGGAGGGTGTTCGCTGGCTTTTGTTAGGGAAGGTTAGAGTGTGTGAGGTGCTTCTCTACTAGGCATCAGTTTCCACGTGAGGCGTCTGTGTTTTTGGTCTCTCTGCGTATAATGTCTTCTGAGAGAAGATAGGGATGTTCGGGGTTGGGGGAGAGATGAGGCGTTACAGGTATATTACGACTCGTATTTTCTAGAAGAACAGTACCAGTCTATTCTTGAATATGCAGACAATGTCGCTAGCGCGTAGATGCTAGGCGCATGGACAATCCCTTCCCGCGGGTGCTCAGCGCGGGAACCTGATCCTTGTTGTGTTCTGGCGCTAGTTGTCCGTCTACAATGGTTCCGATTTAGTACAGTTTTGGGCTGCGGAGCAAAGATGAGTCCACATCCATGCGGAAAATTTTTTTTTTTTCTTTGCTGCCCGGAGGCGAGCAGTTCCTCCCCTGTGTGACAAATTGGGGTTCGACATGAGGTCAAGACAGCGTGTAGTTGACTGTGAATGGTCTGTGAACCGCGTGTTGCTCCGTGACTCCATGTGGTTTGATGGAGTGTGAGCGAGTAGAGTACTGTGGAGGCGGTGAGGATGGGGATGGTGGAGTGGAGGAGGAGGAGGCGGACAGAGTGGCGGGGAGCGGCGAGGAGGCCGCAGTTTTGACAACGTGGAGGAGGAAAGCGGCGTCTCTGGTCCAAAGTCTGCTTTGAGTGGTGGATCTCAGTGTGGGCCGGAAGCAAAGACATTCAATTCGACGGCCCCAGTGGGCCGTACAGGACATGTTAGTAGAGAGATCTGCGGGGCTTCTTGCTGACGCGCCCTCGCGTAGTTACAGCTCCAGATGTACGTGTATTGCCGGGCACTTGGAAAACAAACCGATAACGTCAAGGACTGGCCCACCTTCTGTTTACGATTATGAAGTGCTGGTACTGCCCTTTTTGGATAAGAAATTTCGGCGTGGGAACTCTCATCTCGGCTCGGCATCAAGCCATTAGTTCTTTGAACGGTGCAGAGTCCACCATTTGGAAGGGAGGGGACTGAAGCACCAACAACTTGGAAGGAGTGCGGTTCAGCTTCTGCACCTTAGGATGGTTGGAGCAGTATGTTGTCTCTTTGCAAGCGCCTCACTGACGCTGCTGGCAACCATGAGTAGTCGAAAGAGCAGGAGCCACCCTGGGACCGGGTGATGATGTCAAAGAGAAACGCTTCCTTCTGCAGAGGTGGTGGAGCCTTGACTGGCTGCATTGGCATGCGTGCCACTGGCGCTGCGGCTGCTGCGGCGGCAGGTGGACATCACATCTGAGCCCGTTTTCTCCCAGGCCACCAGTATGGTGACGCTGCATGTGTTGACGCAGGGCCGTGGTGCGCCAGACGTTGCTCCCTGGCCCCCCACACGCTTCACTCTTTCTGCTTACAGATTTACATTATATCCTCATCTGTATTCTCCGGCTCTTTCTTCACGCGGCGCGCTCGTGTTTTTTGGAGCAGAATAGAGAAGACTTGCCACACGCGTCTGAGTCTGCTCGATGTGTTTACCGCCGCAAACGCTCTCGCACGCTTGAGTGACTAACTGCCGCCGCTAGCGCTCGCTGAGCCCCTGTGTCGTTTCTTTATTGGACCTGCGAAGCGGGTTTTTTACCTCACCATGGCCGCTTGGCTCCCGACCGATGTCACACTTGCTGCTTTATATCCTATACGCTTTGACTGCCAGCAGGGCGCGCAGGCAGAGCGGAGCCCACTTGCTTGGCTGCTCCCGCGTGGCCTGACGCGCAGATCGCTGAGCTTCGCTCTCTTTTGTTGCCGTACGATGATGAAGGCCCTTGACTCTCACCCGGCTCCCAAGTGCGGTCGGCATACATCATCATCTATTTGTTTTTTTTTGTTTCATCGTCATGCTGTCCTATCACCGGGTCTAGGTATGCAGAGGCTGACCACTCCTGAACAACATGAACCTCTCCTCATGGCCACTCTCAACATCTATACTTTGCCGCCTACTGCAAGAAGCAGGGGATATTGGCCCATTTCTTCGCTGCAAGTAGCTGCTGACTGCCCTCCTCAAATGGTCTTCTCGCTATTTAGTGGCGCTGAGCCCAGACCTCATATGTGTTTCTGTACTGGCTGAGGGAACCGATGGGACGCAGAGGCTGGTTAAGGACAGGTGAGGACCGCTGACCCCCTCTCCCGGGCCATGCATATACTAAGGGTTGTGTCTGACGTTCCCACGACTCTGGTGGGGTGGTAGATGTTCGATCTGGGAGGAAGATATCTGCTGAATTTATGATAGAAAATATCACACTCGACGTGTAAGCTTTGTTACTGTCGTAAAGTGGTGGATCCCTCAGTACTAAGCTTTTGTAACCGCTTTGGATATAATTGCTGCGCTCCATCCAAATGGCCTAGGAAAAGTTGACTGAGTGTAGATGGATGTAACGTTTAAAACTCTGTGTATTGTACTGAATGTAAGAGGCTTAATTATAACTTCGGAATTATGAATTTATGACTGACAGATATTTATTCTGTGGCGGTTGAAAAGATGTTTCTTTTACTGAGGCAATGCAGAAAATACTATAGGTTAACCGTCGATGCAAATTGCGCATCCAAAGAATTGAGCAACACAAATAGACTAGTTTCTAGCGTGTTATCAGTTGCTCGGTGTTTTTTATTGCCACACCCGACAAGAGATAAAAATTGGAATTAACCTTTGCTGTGAATTAGGATTACAGGAAAAATGTATATTATTTTTGGCGGTGAAAATCTGCCGTTTCTGGAGTCACCTCTAGAAAGCTGCTTTGAATGTACAGGATCGTTATTTGTTTTATTTAGAACTTCCTGTAGAATTGATATGAAGATGTGCGGACGCTCTAAATGAGGCATTGGTGTAGCTCTGCTAGGACAGAATATCTTGTATCTCGCTATTTTGTGTATGGGTTTGTACTCTTGCGGGTGTTATTTTTCGCGCCACACAACAAGAGATAAAACTTGGATATTAACGCTCCTTAGATTTCGTCAATTCAGGCTCCCGTAAAGGGAGATAAAAAGTGTATTATATTTTTGGACTCGGTGTCAAAGTGACAGTATTTCTCTCGGAGTCAATCTCACGGCAAGGGGAGATACGCTGAATAAACAAACGCTTAATTAATACCCCTGTGAAGTGGTAAGATTGCCTCAAAGAATTGAGCGCCAATCCACAAAGCTTAGCTTTTTGCTTTGGTTAGTGTGTTATCTTCATATGCGCGTCGTTGTGTTCGTGTTTGACGCGCCATCGCATCGCATACTCAAGATGATGTATAGAAGATATTTGTAATTTTAACTCCTGTGCTTGTGAATTTGTAGGACTACGAGGAAATAAATGTAATATATTTTGGCGGTTTGTTATGACGGTGACGCAAGAATTTGATATATACAGTTTCTTGGTTAGTCCACACACGCAGCTGGATTGATAACAACGCTTGTATTTTGTTTAGACCCGCTGGATGTAAATTGCGGCCAAAAGAATGGAGCCACTCGTCGCGCATGAAGCGCAATAGCTGTACTGAGCCTTTGTAAGCGCTTGTTTAATCGCTAATTGCGCGTCGGTTGGGTTTGTGTTTTGTAGCGCATTCAGCACAAGAGTAAAATTGTTAATTTATAACGCTTTGTTTGTGTGTGGAAATGTAGGCGATACAGAGTGTTGTATATACAATTGTGGTCGATAATCCTTATGGCCGCGTTGAAAATGAGGATTCCTTGTGAGTCCCCCCACCCAGCTCGAAAACACCAACGTTAAATTTAAACCCCCTGGAGTCAACCATACCCGGGCGCCGCATAAGGATATTGGAGCCACATCTTGCAATAGTACTAGTGCCTGAGAGGTTGTATGCTGTGTTACACTGTGCGGATGGTGATTTTTGAACTGTGCACAAAACAATGTTATAAAAATGTGTTAATTAAACCTTTGCTTGTGGTTCGGTAGGCTACAGGAAAAATGTATTATATTTTGGCGGTGAAAATGCGGTTTCTTGGAGTTCACCACAGGCAGAAAACTAACTGCTGAATGTTAGAATACGGCCTCCGTAGCCTACTCGTCTCAGTCTCGCCCCCCGCTCGCTCGCATCCTCTCTCGGGATGTAAATTGCGCCAAGAATTTAGAATGGCGCTATTCTCTCGCTCAAACTACTTAAAGGCTTTCTAAGCGTGTTACTATGCGGTGTTTTTTACGCAATCACACAAGAGATAAAATTGTAATTAACCTTTGCTTGTGAATTAGGCTACAGGAAAAATAGTATATTATTTTGGCGGTGAAAGAATTGTCGCGTTTTACTTGGGGGGAAGGGGTGGTCACCACAGCTGAATAACCAAGCTTAATTAACCCTGGATGTAAATTGCGCCCAAGGAATTGGAGGCAGATCCCTCAAACTACCTAGCTTTGTAGCATGTTATATATGCGGTGTTTTTTACGGCCACACAACAAGAGATAAAATTGTAATTAACCTTTGTTGTGAATTAGGCTACAGGAAAAATGAATATATTTTGGCGTGAAAATGACGGTTTCTTGGAGTCCCCACAGGCTAGAATAAACAACGCTTAGATTAACCCCTGGATGTAATTGCGCCGCTATGGGAAGATGAATTTGGAAGTGCACACCACATTAAGCTAGCTCGAAGGCTTAGTAGCGTGTTACAATGCGGCTGTTTTTTTACCGGCAACAACAAGAGATAAGTGAGAACTTTTTGTAAGTATTTTAAGACTCAAGCCTTTGTTGAGTTAGACTTTGTTGTTGGTCGCGGTGATATGGAGTGAGTAGTTTCGATGACTCGGTTGTACTATATGTGTAGTCAGTCCTGCGCGACTCGCAATGTCATGGAGGTTGCATGAAAAACAACGCTTAATTAAACCCCCTGGAAGTAAATTGCGCCAAAGGAATTGAGCCACCACAAACTACTAGCTTTTCTAGGTGTTACAATGCGGTGTTTTTTACGCCACACAACAAGGATAAATTGTAATTAACCTTTGCTTGTGAATTCAGGCTAAGGGAAAAAATGTATATATATTTGCGGTGAAAATTACGTTTCTTGGAGTCCCCACAGCTGAAAAACAGACTAAATAACCTCATGGATGTAAATTGAGCCAATAGTGGAGTTTTGGACGATATGGTGAGAGGCTCTCATCTCATATCCGAACTCTATTGATAGAGTGTGGTGTTTGTTGTAAGGGTAAGGAAATTTTGTAGTTCTCATCGCATTGTTTTTGTGTCTGCGGCCTTTTCTGAGAGATGATTAATGTATATTTTGGGTTTACAAACTAGGATAGTATGTGCTGGTTAGATCCCCGCGCTTGGATATTTAATTGTGCTGTGAGATATCGCGTTGGATTTATAGAAATGGTTATTGATGCCTATTGTATAAATCTTTGCAGTGGGAACGCTAGACACTGGATTGGTATTGTTAAGATCCAATGTTACTAACGCTGCAAAAAGCGATATATGGGCATTTGTTAAATAGAAAGTGTAGATAGAAGCTGTGTTCTTGATATTTGAGTATTGCAATTGTGCTGAGACTCCAGCACCGCGAGAATAATATACGAGGGGCTGTGTTTTATATGTAAATATCTGTTCTCTCAGTTTAAACAATCGAGCACTTGTGCAGTTACGGCGCTTAGCGGTGGAAATCCCTGTTTTCCTCCTTAATGGTGGCGCTTAGTTGTAGGCAGGTGAGTTGATTGGTCGGGTATTGGCTCTCCGTCCAGCGTCCGCGGTGATTGTGCACAGGAATCACTCGAATGTGTCGTGACTATGATTGGCTCTTTGTAGATAGTGTCTTGCAGAGCATTGTCATGGCAGGCGCTTTTATGCCACTTACGGATATCGAGCCTCCCAGAGGTCTGTGTCTGCCCTGTGTATCTGACATCGCGCATGTGTATTTTTGCTCCGCAGGCTTCATTGTTTGTTTGTATCTCTCATATGAAGATTAAGTGTCACTAGGGAGCGGCGCATTTCATTCTAGCGCCGAGGAAGTTAGTTTTTATCACTCTTTATAAGAGTTTCTGAGTGGAGGTATGTCGTGGTGGTGCTCGCTTTCTGTCTGATATCCGTAGTGTTGTTTCGTTGAAGTATTCTAAACGGAAGTCAGAATTGCGCGGCATTCAGTTCGTGGTTTTAGGCTAGGATGTCGCGCATAAGATGTTCGCGCATAAGAGTCGTGTTCAATAGGGCGTCGTAGGATCCGATGTTATCGTAGATGTATGAAGTGGAGGTTAATGTTACTCAACTGCAGTTTGTAGAACACATTTGTTTGAGACAGTGCTGAGTTTACATATATGGGTGATGTATGATTGGTTTGTAGTGTTGCTTCTCAGCACTGGTTATAGGTATAAAGCCATTGTATACACCCTATTACCAATTTAGGTCCTTCTCTTTAGATGTTTTTGAATGATTGACCATCATGATTCTGCACCTGTACAACTTCTCCCATGTGGCACTGGGGCTTTTTGGCCTTTTACTGGGGATTGATATTTTTGACTCTGCTCTGTATACAGTAGAAGCTTAGCCTGTTTTTTCTGTATGTAATGTGCATAATGTTGCATCTGTTTTTTCGCTGTGAGAATGTTATCTACCTAGGACCCGTGCTGTCTCAAAGTCTTCTCTGGTTATATCGAGCAGTTCATGCTAACTGGTGGCCTGACGTGACTCTGATTACCTGTAGCACTCGAGCGTATGTGCGTACTCGTCAGGAGTAGTTCTTTTTTTTACTACTAAGTCAAATTTTGAAAACACATATGTGACATACATCTACAGTGTTGAATACTGTTGTGCGAGTAGACGGTGTAAGGACTGTTGTTACGTACTTTTAGATATCATTTATTTTAGGGGGCTTGTTGTAACCATGAGGCATTTCATTGCCGGGTTTGTCTCCTGCTTCAGGGTTCTGTGTGTTCAAATGGGAGGTGTGTATGATTTGGTTTGAATGACATATATCGCATAGTGACCGCGCGGTGTATGGATCGTGAACTGTCTCGGCATATGCTGTTTCCCTTGGTGTTCTCAAATCGCTCCTGCAGAGATAATCAATAGGTGGATTTTTTTTTTCTCAGTTGCACAAGCCTGTTTCTAGTATGTTTTTTGTTGGTTCGCTTCTTAGTTGTTTTATATATTTGCGCACACGGCTTGTATGACTAATTGTGTATATCTTCATAGCGTACATTAGGACAGAGATGTAGAATGACTGACATCTGGGTGTTGAATCAACGTGCTCAGCAGGATGTGTAGTGTGATGTTATCTTTCGGCAGAGATTATGCATAAAAGGAAGTTAGAAGAGAAGGATGAAAGGGGGCGCACAATTGGCGTTATATTAGTAACTCAGAAATACAGTGAGAATAGTAATAGAGGTAATGATTTCTCAGCCTTTCTAGTGTTGCAGTTGCGCTTTTTAGATATGTGTAGATGGCATCTCAACACTCCCATAAGGCGCTTGCAGGGCTATTTGTACCCCGTAGCCTTACTTCCGGCTTAGTCCGAGCGCTCGAGTGGTTTCTCTGGTAGCTCCTCTCAGGATAATTATAATCCGGTAGGAGAAAAGCCACCAAAATGGAGAGAAAAGGGAAAAAATGGACCCGTCGGCACGTCAGGATGTGAGTAGAGTGTAAAAAAGCCAAGTCGCTAAAGTGGTGTTTCATGTTAAAAAGTTTTTATCTTAAAAATGTCTCGGCATTTACGTGACACTCAAATATTTAAATATAATCATCGGAAGACTTTAAAAATGACTTTACGCCGTTTCTTGCGCCGTGTACCCGAGTTCTATAGAGTAGTGACAGTCGGATGAAGCGCGGGGTACACGCGCGAAACGCGTGTAAAGTCTTTCTTTTAAGTTCCTAGTTTGTTTTTCATCTTCGGTACAGGTTTATAATGCCTACGAGGAGACTCATATTTTTTTGAGAGATGAGCATTTGAAGAAAAATTCTTTTGTATATGGAGAAGAATAGGTCCCTTTTAGTAATTGGGTAGCGTGTTTTTTGTTTAGCGTCTACACATGCCACGTGTTGGCGCAAGGCGTCCATGTTTTTCCGCGCGTCTTTGTGTCAGTCGATCATATGTTTTTATGGAGAGGAATAGACTGAGACAGTAGTTTCCTGAGAGGAGAATATTGATGTCTCGAGCTATGTTGCAGCAGGTCTGCAGGAGCTCTCGTCACTGGTGTATATATCCTGTCGTTGAGAGATGATACTGTACAGATATGGATCAGCAGAGACATTTGTAGATAAGATGTAGGTGATAATGTTTAATATTTCATTTTCAAGCTTCCCAAATTAATTTTACTTTGTGGCAAAACCCCTTGAAGCTCTATTTATACCATGTTTATCCATACAGTTATCCATACAGTTGTGTGGTTAAGCATGGTATGAATAGGTCCCGAAGGTGGACATAACACAGCTTCTCAGCCCCTTTCCCATAATGTCTTGTGATATGCAGATGCTTAGTACAGGTGTGGAAATAGGACGCAAACTAGTGTAAAGAGCGGCTATCTCATAGAGGGGCTGATCGTTCTCGTGTTCGGGTGTGCTTCGCTCAGAAGAGAGACTTCTTCCTCTTCCTGAGCCATGTGAAAGACATACCTTTAGAGCCGTGTTCCACTACGGTCTCGTTGATTCTCATTCGGCGCGGAGTTGTAAGGGAGCGGTAGTGCGCTCGCTAAATCCGGAAGGAATTATGTGGGTGTGCGACGGGGTGGGCCATACTGAGATGAGTGGGGGCGCCATCCCCAGCGCCGCGCTATAGACTGTTTTTATGTCTACTCTAGCGCGTAGCTGCCGTAAATAATGTGCATGTCACTTTCACCCCACGCGGCGGATTCGGTCGAGCGGGGAGGAGCAGACGGTAATCTCACTTGTTCTCTATGTAGGAGGGCTAGTCCGGTTTGTTTGTCCTTTATTTATCTCCGACTCGGTTCTTGCGTACATGTTACTGCAGCGCGCATCCGGTGGGATGTACGGCTGCACAATCCGCGGTCTATAAGCCGTGTGAATCTCGTATATTCTAATAATGGGCTCGCATGAGGATGAAATATTTAACAGTGGCTCCAGATCTGATCTTTTAATTGGGAGAACTATCATTTGTCTGTTTCTGCCCATGATAGATCCCAAGTAGTTCTTATATGTGAGTTTAAAAAAAAAACTGCTGAGTAAGGGTAGGTTCACACAGCATTTTTGGAAACAATTTCGGGTCTGTGTTGGATCCAAAAATTGTTGATGCGTCGAGTGGTTTCCAACACTGGGATCCAAGTGCTGGCGTTGCGGGTATGGATCCATGTTTGGATGCAGCAGGTGTCGCTACCCTATCAGTTTAGATAGAATAGCGCTCTGCTGCGGTCTTTGGCCGCAAGATAATTTGTGACTCATGTGCTATTCTCTTGCTATGGGTCCGAGAAGACGGATCCAAAGACGCAAATGGGTATGAATCACCATCAGCGATATCCCTCATGTGATGCCTCGATCGGTGGTATTTTACATTGCGAGTCGTGTTAATCATACCTCAGCTTGCTGTTTGTGTGTGAATGCGCAGTGTTTGGGTGCGTCGCGAGAGGATACCCATAACACGCATTTTTGGTTGGATAGGAGCGGTTGTTGTACTCAACGAGACCCCCCCTACTTAAAATGCCATGGGGAATGCTATACCTGCTATATGTATAAGAATCCTCGTGTAATCAATCTCATACAGGCCCACCCCTATTTTTTTTTTATTAAGCAATAGTATTGTACAATGGTTGTTTTCTGTATCAAAATATGACAACTGCTAGAATATATTTATAGTAAAAGAAGAAGAATGTCGCGACATTGTCTCCCAAACATTCAGCAATTATCACATTATACTACTTCTGTCACAGTAGACATATGTTGCTTTTTCTCAACTTCATGGGACAACTCTCAACCTGCGGCAGATGCAGAAGCATGGAGTAGCCGATACTTGGATTGATCTTGGAGCTGGAGGCCGCTCTTTGCCTGTGTTAGCGCGCTCACATGATGCTCGCATCATTATTTTGTGTAGTTGCGCCTCGCTCATAAATAGGAAGTTAGAGATTGGTACACAATCAAAGAGCTCTGTGTTGCTTTATATGCGTACACAGTTTTTCATGTGTTTCTGGTACTACTGCAAGTTGTTCTGGGCACCGCATTATAGAAATATATACTGCTATAAGATAAGATTTTATGAATCAAGTCTATTCCTTGAGTTTGTGCTTTTTTTTTGCCCTCTTTTTGGTCACATTCCTAGTTGAGAATCCGATGCTCGCAAACACCACAAGAAGTGTTTCTCTTGTTCAAAAGGCTCTTGTTAGTTGTGTTTGGCGACTCCAAGGATGTAATCGGGCTATGCTGTACACGCCGGATAAGCCACCGTGATATATTATTCAATCTATCTTCTAGCAAGCAGGCACCTGGAATATCTGAGCAGTTACAGCTGTCAATTACTAAACAGTGCTTTTATATTTGTAAACCAAAATCATTACAGCAAAAGTTAAACAGAATAAGCAAAAGTCAACTTCCGTACAGATAGAACAGTTAGATAACAACATATTTTTAATAATTTAATTTCCGTGGGGTTATAACTACGGTTAGGCAGGAGCTGTGATTACTGAGTTTTCGCGTCAGCACGGATATGATTTAGAGCTAAGTCTGACTCAGGTATGTTGACCGATCAGATTAACTTGACAAGTAGAATTTGAGAGTTTACCGGTGAGCTGGATTCTCATGGTGCCTCTATAAGCATATTGGCTTACCGGGGTGTTCTTATGGTATGAGATATATGAGCTATTGGGATATATCCCTTAACAAAACATGTTTAGATAGCATTATATTGTCATGTTTAAAATTAAGTTTGAAATAAGATTTATATCATCTCACTACTAACATTGGATCAGATGCATCATTTTGAGAGGCAGATGCATAATGTGATCTGGCAGGAGTGTCTACACCCTGCAAAGCATTTCTACTCATGCCAGAGAATAAAGCTGCTATCGTCTGTCCTCCCTGGATCTCCGAAGGTAAGATGGGGTTGTCCTATTGATGGTGAAATTATTTGAGAAGGGGATTGCCTCGACCCGTTGACTGTACATTTTGTGTGTATGCTTTTTTTGGGTCTGCCATGTTGTAACAAATTGTAACTTACTCTAGCCTTAAGTTGATGTGTATTTTTTTGCTATTTTTATGTTATAATTATTGGTGTATAATTCTATACCTTCATATCCTGTCATCTACTATTTCCTCCAAGCTTGCCCATAAATAATAATTTTTCCCCTATATCCTTAAAGCGTTATGATGTTGACAAACTTTCTAGCTCTGTACTTTCATTTCTAGATTCAGTGTGAATCTATGGACAGTCTTTAGAATATCAGGCACACAATTTTGCAGGTAAATATCTTACCATTACTTAATAACAGAAGATGGCATACAACAAGTTGTCTCCAAAACATTACCCCTTAAGTAGTCTAAAGACCAGCAGTTATTAAGCCAATGTACCTTTAAATGAGGACTAACAAGTTGGTGGCTTTGTACTACCAAGCAATGGTATATGGGTAAATGATGCTATTATCCATACCTTTATTTATTGCTGTTTGTTTCTTGTCCCTGGGTGGTGGGGATCCATCTCATGCTGCTCTGGGGCCCTATGAATTCTAGTTACACCCCTGGTAAGAATAATGGTAACACACACACCGAACCCATGTGTCAGGTAACATCAACGAACTGATTATGTAAGTTTCCTTCCTGAACTTTGCTGCAATTTTAAACATAGATCTAATTTTGAGAATTATGTTAGTGACAGGTAACAGATATTTGTAGTTCCCTGTGACTTCATTATGATCAACTGGATGCAATATATTGCACTCTGCTGTGGTAAAATATCAGTTAATGAGGTTTCATCTGTGCTGTGTCCCAGAGATGCTCTCTTCACAGAGGGCATGACTTCGAGGCTGCCCTTTGGTTAGACTATGGGTGGTTCTACATCAATGGCTGACATATCAGCTCTGCTATTCCTCACTGAGCCTGTTGGAGGGACCAAGGTGATAGGGCTCAAAGCTATAGAACTCTGAAGGGCTAAAGTCATACTTGCCAACTCTCCCAATTTGTATGGCAGGGTCTCGCAAATAGCAAGCACTCCAGGGCAAAGTTAGTGAACCTCCAGCAGCCAAGCTGCTGTAGGAGGTTTTCTGTACTAGAAGCGGCATTGGGCTAGCAGCAAGGGACTGTTGCCGTGGGTTGTTATGATAGCATCCCACATGGGATGCTATCAGAGCAATGGACCCCAATGCACTGCTGGGAGGAGGGGGCGGAGCTTTGCGGGAGCAACTAAGTTCTGCACTTTCACGTCTCCCCAGCAAAAGCAGTTTCTGAAGCTGTCAAAGCCTATTTTTGGCAGCTCCCAGGAGGAAAGTGAGTATAGTTAGTTTTCTAACCATGTTTGGGGCTTGACTAGTGTGGGTGTGTGGAGACTTAGAGTGTGTGAGTATGTATTTGTGTGTAGACGGCGAGGGTGTGAGTGTGTATTTGTGTGGGTGGGGAAGGGGTTTGTGTATTTGTGTATGTAGAGGGGGGTGGTTGTTAGTATGTGTATGGTTGGGGATATGGAGGGTGCTGAAGACAGATTGCAGGAGGCAGGAATTTGCCCCCTTTGTCTCCTATCCCATGTTTTTGCTCCTTGCGGTCTGTCTACAGTGGCCACAGGGGGCTGGAGACAGGCCACAGGGAACAGGGGTTGCCCTCTTATCTCCTGCCCCTTGCTCCTTTCTTTTGTCCCCTGTAGCATATCTCCAGTGGTGTCAGGGGGCTGTAGACAGGCCACAGAAGTTGCCCCCTGTCTCCTGGCTCTTGCTCCTGTGGTCTTTCTCCAGTGGTCACAGAGAGTAAGAGACAGTCCACAGGGGGTAGGAGTTACTCCCTACCTCCTACCCCTGCGGTGTGTCTCCAGAGGTTGCAAGGGGCAGGAGACAGGTTGCTGGGTGCAGAAGTTGCCCCTGTCTCTTGCCCCTTGTGGCCTGTCTCTGGAGGTTGCTTATAACAATAGCCTATCCAGCAGTCAGGAAAGTTTGGTGACACGCCATCCCACAAATGTGGCACCCAGTTTTCCTATAAAGGAAAGCTGGGTGCTACCTCTGGGCGATGGGTGTTTCCCAACTTTCCTGGATACTGAGTAGGCTATCAGGCCTATTTATGTGTACATATGTAACGGTTGTTTATTTACAGGTTCCCATTTGCACTGATTCAGATTCAGTGAACTACATCGGATCAACCTTTTATCGATTTTTTTAAAATAAAATGGTTAAAAAGGGCTGGTGTCATAAAGCGTTTTTTTAAATAAAAGTTTTTTGTGTGTGTTTTGTGTCTGTTTTCCCCCCCATTTAATTCCAGTGTTAGTAATGGAGGCATCTAATAGGCGCCTCTCCATTACTATCGCTTGGGCTTGGTGTCATCCCGCAGTGGTTTATGTTACCCCAAGGGTTACACTAGTCCTGTGTCACTATTATCCTAGTACCCAATGCACCAGGGGTACTAGGAAGAGCCAGGTAACCATCAGAAGCGGATCCAATAATGTGATGGTTCGCTTCTGGGGCGACTGTGGAATGGTATTTTTAGAATGAGAATGGACCTTCCCATTCTGATAGTATCAGGCAGCAGCTGTCCTATTTACCTAGGCTGGTTATGGAAAATGGGGATCTCTATGTCGTTTTTTTTTCCCCAAAAATGATTTATTTATTGAAAATCTAAACAAACACATTCACTGTAATGATTACAGTAGTTGCCCATTTGAAAAAAAAAACAATATGAGGTCCCTCCATTTTCCATAACCAGCCAATGGTTAAAACTGACAACTGCAGTCATTGTACTATCAGAATGGGAAAGTCCATGGGTACTAGTCCCTTCCCACTCCAAAAATACCAGCCCGCAGCTGCCCCAGAAGCAGACTCTCATGTTAGAGGGTCCACTTCTGGCGGTAAATTGGCTTTTCCCAGTACCATTGGTGCATTGGCTACTGGGTTATTGTAAACATTAGGTTAGTATAGTGTCCGGCTTTGGGGTGACTAAAAACACCGCCTGAAATGGACATCAGCCTGAAGTGTTTAGTAATGGTGAGGTATCTATCATATTCTCCATTACTAACACTACAATTAACTCTCTGCAGCCAGTTTTGACCTTCCTGACTGAGCCCAATTTAATAAATCTGACATGTGTCACTTTATGTTGGAATAAATTTATGATATTTTACATTATTCTTTAGGATTCAGATATTGTTTTCTCATGACATATTTTACTTTAAGTTACTAAGAAATTTTGGTCCATACAATCCTTGTTTATTTGTGAAACATACTGTGAAAATTTTGAAAAGCCTGCCATTTCAAAGTTCAAAAATGTTGGCGTGTAACACAGATGCTTATTCCACACAAAATAGTTTATATTTAAATGACATGCTAACTTTACTCAGCAGATCAATACAATTACAGTGATACCCAATTTGTTTATTTTTTAAATATTTTACTGCTTTTACACTGCTCACTGTACAGTATACATGACAAGTTAGTTTCACTCCGTAGGTCGATACAATTATGGCGATACCCAATTTATATAGTGTTATTTATGTTGGAGTGCTTTAAAAAAATGATTAAAGATGTGAAAGGAATATTCAGCTCACCTAACCCCTTCGGTTGCACGGAGAAGTGGGGAGATCCGGAGCCACGGTCTCCTTGATATGTTCAGGTAAGGAAAGACTTTCTTTGCACTCCAGCTGCGTGTGAGATTTCTTTGATTCTTTAAAATTGTAGCTTTAATTAAATTCATTTAAATGTCATTTTGCGGATGGTCAGACATTAACAATTTCATACCAAAGTTTCCACCGTACGCGTTTTCGGGAGGCGTGTCCTTTTCTTGGGTTATGTTGTGTGATGTCGAGTTACTCATTTCTTTATATCGTGTTGGAAATAATACAATTATGCTGTTAAAACAATCAATAAAAACCTTTTGTATTGGTAAGATCTTAGGATCATGTGATTGCGGCTGTTAATGGCTAGAACTCTTGTAGGGAAACTTGATGTCATGGAGTTTATTTAATCCTAATGGAATCTGTGTTTAGGCGGAATATCCACCATGCTGCATGGGATTAAAGTTTTTTTCGTATATTACTCCTCTTTATGGTCTATGTCTACCTCAATTACTTTGCAGGTAAATGTGCTGGTATCTCCGCATGCATTCATAAAAGTGGCGTGAAGCCATAGAAACATTAGCTATAGGAGTTTTTTTATATCCAGAAAGATGTCTGCAAATTGGGAGTTTTTAAATTTTTGTACTACAGCCCACATATGTAGTTTACAAAGGGAACATGTAATTAAATATATTACGTTTTTTGTGTTTGCAATTAGCATACGTCAAATTTTTAAAATTTTTCCCTGTAACCATAGAAGAAAACTCCTTTGTGCATTGTGCATATTTGCATGTTTTTGCACCTTTGTCGTCCGCAGCGGAAAAAACCTTTGGTATTCAACAATTTTGCTGTGGCCTTTATTTGTTTTAAAAAAGCTTGGAGACAGTAAATTCCTAGTGTGGGGGCCCTTTTTGGAAATGACCTGATATTCTTAACGGTTTCTCGCATATTTTCTTGCCGTTGTAAGAAGGGAAGATTATTTTTGATAATTCTAACAATTTTGTTATATTGTGCACTATACGTTGTGCTGAAAACTATGTTTTTGTTGTTTGTTTTTGTTTTTCTTGCTTTCTGCCTCAATAGATCTTCTCTTGTAATTTTAGACACTTTTTTATGGCCTGGTTTAAAGATCTTTCAGTATAACCTCTCTGTTTCAATCTTTTGATCGCTTTTTCTTGTTGTTCTTCAAATATTTCTTTAGTGGAAGCATTACGTTTTAGGCGAATTAACTCGCCATATGGGATGTTATTAATTATGTGTTTTGGATGTAGGGAATCTGCTTTTAGAATTGTATTTTTCGAAGTGGTTTTCCTTAACGGGGTCACTAGGATTTGATCATTCTCTGTACCTGTAAGTATCACATCTAAAAAGCCATAGTGTCATGTGCCATTGTGTGTGAATTTTAGGTTGTAGTCATTATGATTTATATATTCTAAAAAAGTATTCCCCGATGGTTTTGCCCGTCCCCCTCCCACCCCAGGAGGAGGTATCAATGTATCTCCATACCCCTGATGTGAGAGGAGAAGGGACAAACCCCCGGAGAGTAAATATTCCTCTTCCCAATGCACTCATGTATATGTTCGCGAGTGCTGGGGAGCACTTGGCTCCCATTGACGCGCCTCTTTTTTGGAGATAAAATTCCCCATCAAACGAAAAATAGTTATTTTTTTAACAAAAAATTCCCCCACACATAACTATGAACTCTTTGATGACTTTCTGCTTAGCGGCTATGGTTCCTCAAAAATTTCTCCAGTATTGAAAATGCTCTTTCATGTGGGATGGAGGGATAAAGTCCCACCACATCACACGATACCCATGAAAAAATTTTTTTTCCATTTAAATCTAGACTTTAGCTGAAAACTAAATTTTTCGTGTCACGTATGTAAACCAGGTGTCAGAATTTCCCAAGAGGCTGTAGGTAGAGTGTCTATCCAATTACCAATGTTTCGGGTGACGGATCCAATACCGCTTACTATAACTCTTAATGGTGGGGGAAATATCTCCTTATGTATTTTAGGGAGGAATGCAAAAATCGGGGTGATTGGTGTATGTACATATAATTTACCCGCTAACCCCTGGGTAATAGCGCCCATATATATACCTTCATCTAATAATCTTTTTAGTTTTTGTTGAATTTCTCTCCCTGGGTCA
Organism: Phyllomedusa bahiana; assembly: GCA_025379985.1. Classification (NCBI taxonomy): domain Eukaryota; kingdom Metazoa; phylum Chordata; class Amphibia; order Anura; family Hylidae; genus Phyllomedusa; species Phyllomedusa bahiana. The sequence goes on from JAODAL010012255.1 coordinate 20,571, forward strand.
CTATTTAATTGAGAGTAAGTTGTAGAATCAGATAGTAAAATTTCGTTTAATTTCTTATATAAACCTGCATTGATTACTACTACTCCTCCTCCCTTGTCCACTGGTCTTACGAGTAGATCCGTATTATTCTGAAGTTGTTTTAATGCTTTTTGTTCTTTCTTATTGATGTTAGAAAAGTAATACTGTATTTATGTGATTTTGATTCATTGTTTGTGTCAATGTAAAGTTCTCTTAGATCTTTTTCCACGTTTTCTTGAAACTCATCCATTCCAAGGGGTCTAGATTGTAGAAGGTAAAAGCTTTCGTTCTTCTTTTGAAAGACTGGACATGGTTCTGTATCTTGTATGGCAGTCTCATTCTCCAGTGTTCGCAAGAGTACCAGGTTACAGGTTTCTTCATAACTATAAAGAGTGTCAAATTGTGGATTGAAAGATGTCATTGTTTGAGAGGATTCTTCTAGGTTAAAATCCATATTATCAGACTGTAAATCTTCCTGGAAAAAATGGTTTTTGATGGTTAGAAGTCTGGCGAACTTATTGACATCAAGTAGTGTTTTGAAAAGGTCGAAGTTAGCAGTCGGTACATATCCCAAAACTCTTGATAGTAATGAAATTTGGGTTGTGGTAAGAATGTAGCTTGATAGATTGATAACTGGTGTTTCCATTACCTCTGTCTCCGGGTAGTCATGGGGTTGTTTCCTATGTTTTCTCCCACCTCTCCGGCTCCGTTTTTTGACCCTTTATTATTTCTTTTTCTTTGATATTGTTTCTTTTTTATATTTAAATCTTCCACTTGGCTTTCAGATATATCTGAGGTATCTTCCGATGTTGACGGATTAGTGGTTTCGCCAGATAAATTCAAATCTGCAAATGATACTCTATTTTTTCTTGAAGAATTTCTCTCATAATTAAAGGTTCCTTGATTTTTTAAAATGGATTGAGGTTTCTTTTCTAGGAACCAAGTATATACAATGTTTCTTTCGTAATCTTGCGTATCACGGATGAATTTCTTATTCTTATATTGCATGATTATGTTCTCCAATTTTTCCAAGTTATTATTGACTTTTTCCTCTAGGCCCACATATGTAGATAGTGGTTTATAGGGTTCAAGTAAAGTTTTTACCATTGCAATTTCCTCATTCGTGTGTTGCAGCATGTTTCCTTGTGATTGAACCAATAATGACATTAGCTTTAGAGAACAATCATTCAATATATTTTGCCATTCTTTTTCAAAGCTTTCACCATAATGTGTGGTGCAGTGTTTTTTTAAACGGAGACCTCTAGGAATCATGCTTTTTTCAATGTAAGTTTGCAAGGTGGTTTGCTGCCACCACAGTTTTAACTCTTTGGTGGCTAATTTCTCACACCTGTGCATGAGTTCCTTGAGCTCATTTTCTTCAGAAGAAGGGTTGGATATTAGCCCCAGAAAAAGATTTGTGCGGCTTTCTGCCGTCTAGCATTAACCGCTGTAGTGTCTGTATGGATAGACATAATTACAGGTTTATGCTACAAGTATATTTTCCACAATACTTCCAATTATTAATCTACTTCGTTATGTAGGGGCACGAAAATCAAACAACAGCAGCAATCACATGATCTTACCAATACAAAAGGTTTTTATTGTTTGTTTTAACATGCATTATTGTATTATTTCCAACACTATATAAAGGAAATGAGGTAACTCTGACATCACACCATGAATAAGGGACACGCCTCCCGAAACGCGTCGGTGGAACGTTTGTTGAATTGTTAATGTCTGACCATCCGAAAATGGACTTTTAAGTGTATTTAATAAAGCTATAAGTTTTAAAGAATCAAAGAAATCTCACAAGTTGCTGGAGTGCAAATAGTCTTTCCTTACCTGTACATAGCAGGAGACTGGCTCCGGATCTCCCACTTCTCCATGCAACCGAGTAGGTGAGCTGAATATTCCTTTCACATCTTTAATGATTACGAGTCTGGAGTTGTTTGATTTTTGTGCCCCTATTACCCTATAGCCCCCTCATCTCCAAGTACTACTCCCCTTCACCTATCACCCCATAACCTCTCCATATACCATCCCATAGTCCCCTCACCTCCAACTTTTACCTCACCTCCACCTAAAACCCCAAAACCTCTCCACCTATCACTCCATGTGGAGTTTGTACAAAGGAGGCCACAAGTAGATAAGTGCTGTAAAAATGTGAATTCTAAGATGTTTGTGTGGTAAATTTTGCAGGGAAGAATCATGCCTGAGAGAAGTCATCATGGAAGTCTGGACATAAAAGGGAAAGAGAAAAATACCAGTATAGACAATGTCTTCAGTGAGTCCCTAGATGGAACTGCACTGTAATCACTTAAACATCTGCAGAACCTGTGTACACTGGTATCTACCACTATATCGTCAATGTATGGTAGTAAAATACAGTCTGCAGAGCCTGTATAAACTGATATCTACCACTATATTATCACTATATGGTGGTAATATACAGTCTGAAGAACTCTTGTGTAGACAGGTATGTACCACTATATGGTTACTGTATGGTGGGAATATGTAGTCTTCATAGCCTGTGTACACTGGTAGCTACCACTATATGGTCACTGTATTGTGGAAATATTTATATTAGTGTTATAGTTTATGTTCAGTCACAGTTTGGCAGCATCTCCCAGCTCTCCTGGATGCTGAATAGACTATCCAATATCCAAGAAAGCTGGGTGATGCCAAACCCCTCAATTAGCTTTCCTCTAGCACTGTTACACAACTGTGTGTAGTGGGCGTGACTACATCTGAAGGGGGAATGGCATGAAATAAAGAGGGTGTGGTCAATGCAACGTTTTGGAGCAACGCAGCTTCAGGTCTCCCTGGTGGCCACTTTCAAAAGTTGGTAAGTATGGTTAACGTATGCTGCTGATTAGACACAACAGGGAATAACATCATCCCATCCAAGGGATGATAGTAAAGAGAAGCAGCCTGAAAAACCTTCCGTAAGCAAGTAGAAGATAAGGATTGCTCTGAAATGAGACAAACTCAGAACAACAATGTATTTGGTTATAGTATTTTTTTCCTACATGTTTAAAGCTAATCAAACCCCTCCTCACTTTTTGAATGGTCAAAGGGGGACACTTATGGTTCACTAAGGGGAATATATATTTTTTTCATGTACATCTATATGCTTCAATAGATTTCTAATTACAAATTAGCACAGAAACATCTAAATAGATATATTTTTGTACTCCAAATTGCAACAAATTATTGATTAATTTAATATATACTATATAATATATTAATTAATATATACATTTACTTATCAAGTCAGAAAGAGGGATCTTTAAGAAGTAAAGATGGATGGGGAAATTTGGGTTAAAAATAGGAACTGTCCTTCCAAAAGAAGGAAACATGGGAAGTATGGCAAAGACATTTTGCTAGGGTACAGTAACACTGTTTATATTTGTTTTGATCATCTATATTTCGCGTGAGACAAATGATACACATAAAACTGAAGTGTGAAGGGAATATGCTGTCTCTGCACATTCACATGTTTCTTCTTACTGTAAATAGGTCCCAAACAAGTTCATTAGGATTCAAAGTCCAAAGTCAGTCATAAACCTAGAGTAGAAAGCAAAACAATAGTTTGAACAGTAGTTTTTTTATAGCAAACTCAGTAGTGACCATTTTTTACTGCATGTAACATTTCCTGATACGATTAGCAGCGCAAAGCAGAAAAAGATATACTACAAGGTCCAACACAGAAAGTGAACACCACAACTTTTAGAAGTCTTTATTGCTGATCAGTATTATACAGCAAGATAACTGTATTGAATATGTATGCAGTAAAAATTATAACACAATTATACAAATGCACATTATGCAAATTTATCAAAGAATATCATCATGTCAAAAACATTAGTACTAATACTAAAGGTGGACATATGTTTTAGACAGCAATCGGCCAGTGGCTCGTTAGAGGAATAGCTATAATGCATGTATGGCTTATGTCCCACTTTAACAGGAGATAGCTTCTGGTTTCAATATGCCCAATCCCTTCCATTTGATAACTGCAGTCAGGAAGTTAGGAGACCTCCAAAACATTGGAAGGTCAGCTGATCTAGTCAAAGTAAGTGGGTGTGGCTGACAATTATCGAATGTATATCTCTACAATCTTGGACCTAACAATTTCCATTACATTGACCTACCTGGAAATGCATTAATATGTAGTATCTGAAAAATTATGGCTTTTAGGCATTTGAAACAGGCTTGAACTGGCCCACAGGGGAATAATGGGTGGGCCCCTGTGCTGCTGTTTTGAGAAAAAAGCAGGGAAAATAGAGGCAGAAAGCAGGAGACAAAGTGGACAAATCATGTGCAGTATATGTAGTCATGTACAGTATCTGTAGGTTTGGGCCTAAGAATTAACTCCATTGGTAGGCCCCAAGAATTCACTTCACTGGTTTGCCCCAGTGACTCCAGTCTGATATAGATCTGAAACATTTTTTGAAGTTACTAATAGACACCTTACGTGTAGTCACATGCTATGTTTTACCTCAGCCTAGTCTCTGTAGTAATTAGTACACATAGATAATAAATAATCGTGAACAAGATTTTTAGGTAGTGTGGTCATAGAGCCCCATTAGTACCTCTCTCAATGCCTGCCTAGCAGTGCCAACCAGTGTTCCATATCAGTTACAGCCATATATATATATATATATATATATATATATATATATATATATATATATATATATATATAATGAAATCTTTGGATCCCTTAGCTCTCGGGATCTCTGCTGGGTTAGATAAACTAAGGCACATCAAAGCATTTTTCTAAAGCACATCATTTACTATAACTGCCTTTAGCCAGCTTTATTATGCTTTTCATTTTGTCAAAGCAATTTGCATAATCATAAGCTTACCAAACATGAAGGTTCCCTTATTATTGGGGTCTACTATCTACCACCCAGTACCACAAAACAGCTGACCACAACCATGGTCCAGGTTTCCACAGAATGGGAACTTAAAGCAGCTCCTATAATTCTTAACGAGTTCTCCCAGGTAGATTTCAATTGGCTTTTTAAAAACCAAAAGATCCCAAGTGAATTGGAGTCTTGTCACTAAAGCTAGTCCTTTCCCATTTTTTGGACCAAATCCACAGGATAGATAGATAGATAGATAGATAGATAGATAGAGTCTTCAGACAATGTAGACTGTTTGCTTTAAGTTCATTTCAAGCATGAATTGTTCAAGAAGCTATTTATAACATGTAAAATATAATGTACAGTGTTCTAACTAACAGGAGGTAGATTAGCTATTCATATGCAATCATTTAATTTAATGCTATTAAAAGTCATGCCTGTTCCATTTTCACCTACTTAACAGGTCCTTTGTTTGCGATATAACTGGCAGAAACCTATTACCTTTTTCCAGAAATAAAATCAATATATTGTTGTCAACGAGGTTAAAGTACATCACTAGTCATGTTGTTTAAACCACATACATTAGTTTAACTGTAAGAATTTTTTTTGATATTTTCATTAAGTAGATTGAAAATTCAGCATGTTTTTAGGGCATTTTCTATGTGTTAAGAGATATAAATTAAATGTAGGAATTAATGTTATTAAACATGTTCAGTTTTATTTCAAATAAAATGGTAGAACCACAAAACAATAAATAACTTTATTAATTATGAATAACTTTATTATATGCTATATACTAAATTACTTTGTTAAGCTAATTTCCCTAGCCCCACGTATTAATCTTTTCCCGAGTGTTATAACAAAATTTTTGGTTTTTCCCACACTTAGAGGATATTCACCCAATATTTTACTTGGGAGCAAACACATAAATATGGCTTAACACATTTTTGGTTAATATCTGATCATCATAGACAGATAGAAGACACCTCCTCCTAGAGGTCGATTGTGAGAGCTGTGCATGAGGTCTTTCCCTATGGATATAATTGCTGTCTTCCCATCATTGTACTGCTGCTGAGGAAAGTTTACGATTTAGAATAAAATTGTTTTTTTCATAGTCCTGTAGCAAAAAAGGCCCCCTCCAAAATTTAAAAATCCCTGATAAACAAAAAAACACAAGGGAGGGTTGGGGATGTATTTCATAGGATAGCACACTTATTAAAAAATACATCTGTCCTATCAGTCCACAGGTTGGATAAATCTCCAACATTGCTGACAGGACAAAGGGAAAACAGATGTACATTCTAAATTGAAAATTTTTCAAACTTTTTTAATGTTTAAAGGGGTTGTCTCAGTTTTCATCCATGGATCCTGTCATTTCCTGGTCAGCCTGTAGGTAATTAGCATATAAGCTTCAAACTTCTGCAAATTAGTCTAGATTAGATAAAAATCTCTTTTACCAGGCAAAGAAGCTTCAGGCTAAAGAAAAACAGTTTAATTTCCCCTTTTTTTTGATCAGAAAAACATGAACTTAAAACAGTTCTGTGCCTCCCTGTGGCTGACCTCACCCCCAGTATCAGATAAGAAAACAGCAGGGAGAGGCGGGAAAAAGGCGGTTACTAGAGAGCCCTAAAGCCCTCAGGGTGATAAAATAATTTTAGTCCTCAACTTAAAAACTAAAAAAGCAATATATTTGGAAAACCCTCTTCATTCGTTTTCCCCCCTCATGTTGAAAGCTAATCTTTGTAGTGAGAAAACCCCTTTAAAGCAAAAAGTTGCACTAAAATAAATGTGTAAAGTGTGCCCCCCTTTCTGTTATGGTCATTTTTGTATAGATTAAATATAGTTTTAGACTGGTTTACTTACTTTTATCTTTTATTTAGTTTATAGATTGTGTCCATTAAGGTCAAATAGACATATGAAGAGCATTGTTACAGCACATTTTATTTTCTTTATTTCTTGATTTTACCTGTAACTAGGATTGATATATTAGCCCCAGTTATGGGGGGAATACAGCACCCAGCACTGACTGGAAAACTAATCTGGTTATGTTAAAACACAAAAGCTCTTGCATATAGCTAGCTACTGCCAATTCTATGATTACCTGGGATGGAAGCACAAAGCAGCACTTATGACTGAGCTGTACACTCAGAGCTCATTGTGTGCTGTGCTTACAGTGATTGGGAAGTCAGGGATGGTGAACAATCATACCTGCCTTCTCTCGGGGAGATTTTGTGCACTTACAATGATTTTTTATTTTGGGAACATCTTGCGAGTTAGATATTTTCCCAAAAAATGTGTTTGATCTTTTTTTGGGATCAGAAAAAACGCATTCCGAAACGGCTTAAAATCGACCCAACACGCAAGAAAGGCATTTTTTTTGATGTATTTTTGCTGCAGCAGAAATGCATTCTATAGATTTAAATAGGGTGTCTGCTGCATCAATGGACAAGAATTGCATCACACCAAAGAGATGTAAACACACTTGGGTGATCACTCGTTTTGACTTTAAAAAAGAAATTTTAAAACCACTTCACATTATTAGTGGTGTTTGGGGGGTCCGGGTTTTTGGGGTTTTAAAACAGGATACAAAACCATCTAAAACGGATCCAAAAAAAATCCAACACGCAGTGTGGAATACCCCTTACTTGAAACCCCAAATGGTATTATCATTTGTTCATAAGCGGTTTTGGAGGGGCCACGGGGAATGGTAGCAGACTGAAGTTGTTTTATATCTGCATTACATTCTCAGAAGGGGTTTAAAAAAAGTGCAAAGATATGCAAAAGAAGAAAAAGGTAAGGAGACATGTACTGTCACTTCATAGCTGTAGGCTGGGCCCCCCTAGAAAAAAACTCCACCGGTGGGCCCAAATTTAAAAACTAATTGGGGGCCCCCCTGATCAACTCCATCTGTGGGCCCTAGGCACCCCAGTCCGACACTGTTCAGTGGTCTGCAAGCAGTTGAAACAATTTGCTTACATTTGTTTGAAGTATGTTTCATGACATCAAAATGTTAAGCTATTAACCCCTTACCGACATTTGATATACTGGTACGTTATGCCAGTAAGTAGAGTGGGCTCACTTGCAGGTGCTGGCAGATTAATACAGCTGACACCCACCACCAACAGCATGTAATGAGATTGTGAGTTGATGATTGGTTACCATGGCAATTTAAAGCCTAATGAAAGCTTCCATAGCTGCCATGTAATCGCTTCTATTACACAGAATTGGTATACGATTGAAATGTCCAATCTATTAAAGTATAAACATACTTTACCCCAATTTGCTGAACACCATAGAAGAATAGGAATTCCAAATGACAAAATTGTGTGATTTTTTGGTCATTTAATGCCCCTTAAAAATTGAAATGAAAAGTAATCAAAAAGTCACCTGCATCACAAAATGGTATCAATAAAAACTACACTTCAGCCCTTAAAAAGGGGCCCCAAAAAGTAAGGAAAATAGAGGGAAAAAAACAAAAGTAATTGGTGTTTGGGAAAATGGCACTCCAGTGCAATGTTTAGAAATAGAGAATGTTTTAATTATTTTAAAAGTACTAAAATATTCAGAAAATATTACAAATTTGGTATCATCAGAATTGTATCGACCTGCAGAATACAGATAATACATTATTTATTCTAAATAGGGAATGCCATGAAAACAAAAAAACACACAAAAGGGGAAGTATGTTTTTTTTTTTTCCCCACACACATTTCCCGGTTTTTCCGTAAAATTTTTTAACCCCAAAAAAAAATTTTTCCCCCCCAAAAAAAAAATTTATTTAAACAAAAAATTTTTTTTCAAAATAAAAAATTTTTTTTAAATTTTTTTTTACCACTTTAAACTCAAAACCAAAAACCCAAAATTTAAAAAAAAAAACATTTTTTTCACCCCAAAAAAATAAAATAAACCCCCCCCTTTTAGACAAAGGGGCCAAAAATTTAAAATTAAAAAAAAAAAGGAAATTTTTTTCCCTTTTTTAAATTTCCCAAAATAAAATTTTACAAATAAAATTTTCTTTAAAATTGAACAAATTAATTCACCTTTTAAACCAATTTTATTCCAAAAACCCTTAATTAAAACATCCAAAAATTTAAAACCACAAAACACACCTTTTTTTACACAAAACTAAAAAACACCCAATATCAAAAAAAACTTTTTTTTTCCCTTTTTCCTTTCAAAATTAACCCTTTTTTCCAAACCCCCAAATTTTAAAAAACAAAAAAATAAAATTTTCCCCTCATTTAAAAAACCATTCTTTCTAAAAAAAATTTTTTTGGTGAAATTGATTTAAAAAAAAATAAAGCTTAATGTCGGAAATGGTAAAAATTTTTAATCCACAATTAAAAATTACTTATCCAAAAAAACCCCCCGAAAATTTTCCCCCCAAAAAAACTTAAAAAACCCCAAAATTTTTTAAAGACCGGAAAATTTCACTTTTTTTTAAATTTTACCCGAAAAAAAATTAATTTTTTCCCCCAATCCATCTTCTTGGAAAAAAGGAAAAGGGACAAAAAACCCAAAACCCCTAAAATGGGGTTTAGATAGTTTGGGGTTTTTGCTTTAAAAAATTTGCCTTTAAAAAGCAAAAACAAAATTGGGGAATCAACCTCTTTGAAAAATGGGAATTTAAAACTTTTTAAATTTTTCCAAAAACTGCCCCGGTATTCCAAACTCCCCTTTTTTCTGGATTGGCAAAAATTAAATTTTTCCCTTTTTTCCAAAAGGGTGGGTTTATTTTTTTTGAGTCATAAAAAAACTCCATTTTTCTTTTTTTGGGTTTTCCCGGTTTTTTATTAACAAAATCCCTTTTTTAAAATTTTAAAAATTTTTATTAATACATTTTTTAAAAATTGATTATCGAAACCAATTTTTCCCCTTTTTTTTTCCCCGGGGATGTGTGGGGCCCCCCAAAGGAAAGGCCGGGGGTCTTCACTTTCAACCCCAGGGGGGGACCATAACTGTTTTTCTTGTTGGGGAAATTAAAAAGAATAATTTTTGGATTTTTGTTTTCCATTTTTTTGGGGAAAAAAAATTTTTATTTTTTTTTAAAAATTTTTTCCCCCCAAAAGGGATTTTTACTCTAAAAAATTTTTGGGAAAAAGGGTTTCCCCCATCCGCTTCGTGATGCCCGGGGCCTGTTGGGATTTTCAAAAATTTTTCCTTAACCAACGGCAAGTACCCTGGGGGGACCGGGTCTGCCCAGCAGTACCGGTTTGGGGGCCTTGGGAAGTTTTGGCCGGGAAAAAGTTTCATGTGCCTATGAATGCCCTGGGAAAAAAAAATTTATAAAATTAAAAACTAAAAATGGGTAAAAATTTTAGGATGTTTTAGAAAAAATCCTTTTTTTTTTATTTTCCTAAACCCCAAACCCCACAAGGGACCAAGATGTTTTATTTTTTGTTTAATATAATTAAAAAATTTAAAAAATAATTTAAAAAAATTATAAATTTTTTTTTTAAATAATAAATTAAAATAAATAAAAAATTGTAAATTTTCTAAGTCCCCGTTCACCCTATTTTTTAACTTTTTTTTCCCAACAAATTAAAAAATTTGGAAATAACAATTGTTTTTCTTATTTTATCAGTTTTTTCCTTTTTTTTAACCAAACAAACATAAGTTTTCCGGAAAAAAATTTAAAAAAAAGAAAAAAAAATTAATTTACTTTTCCCCCCATGTTTTATTTTTTTCCCCCGTTTCCCCCAAAACCCCAAAAAGCACACTTCGTTTCAAAAACCCCCGGGGGGGGTTTTTTACTCCAATTTTTTTTCACCCAAATTTTTTATTTTGTACTTTTTTTTAACCCAAAGTCTATTCTTGTTTTTTTTAAATTCTTGTTTATTTTAAAGTCTTGGAGGGGAAAATTTAGGATAGAAGGTTTTATTTTGGAGTAAGAAGTGTTAGCTTTTTTTTTACACTACATACTAAAAAAACCCAAAAAAATTTTGAGGCTAAAAAAAACCCACCCCTTTTTTCTGTTTTTTTTTCCCAAAAAATTTCCCCTAACCCGCTTTTTTTACATTGTTCCCACCATCCCGCCTGCAGATTATTAACCTTTATAAAAAAAAAAACTTTTTGCCAATTTTCCCCCAAATTTTGGGCTTCTTTTAAAAAAGTTTTTGATTTGGAAAATTTTTTTTTATATCCATTTTTTTTTTTGAAAACCAAATTGTTTGCTTTTAAAATTTAGCACCAGAAATGTGACATCTTTTGCTTTCCCAAAAGCCCCTTTTTAAAGGACAATCAGGGTAGACAATGAGGATTTGCATACTAAAAGGCTAAATTCCACAACTAACCCATGGAGTCACACAAAAATTAGAATACCTTTAAATTTTATAACTATAACAAAAATTAAAATTTAAACTAGTCAACGCCAAACTATTATACTTATTAAAAAATATAATCTCAAATGAGAAAAAAGGGTGAGCTTTAAATTAAAATTTTCTGGGGAGAACACATAGGGGCATTATAACTGTCAGTCAGGCATTATTACTATTAAATAAAATACCAGCATAAGTAGCAATAAACATAACTAATACCGCTATATATAAGGTAACCCAAATAGTAGTGTTATATAGCAGAAAACCACCAACTACTTGTTCCCTAAAATAAGGAACATTTTTTTTGTTGAAACCTGAGGGGGGCCCCCCCCTAAACCCTTTTGGGCCCCCATATCATTTCCCCTATTTATGCTAGGGGCTTTTTTTTTGCCCATGGGTAAGGGCCTGGGACAGTAGTACTGCCAACACTGTCCTGATGGTGCCCCTGCTGTGTAGAACTGGTAAAAAACCACTGTATGATAAACTCAAAGGGGTGCAAAACACTCCCACATCATACATTTCATTATTTTTTTTTTTAAAGGGAAAGGGTGGTATTTTTTTCTAGGGTAGAAATTATAAGGCCCCTTTATGCGCTGCTAATATTATCCCCTTGAAAAAGTGACTTTATTGTAAAAAATTTTTTTTAAAATTTTAGGTGTTTTGTTCAGTAATAACATTTTAACACTGTTTAATGGTAATATTTGGTCCTGATATGACAGCAACAATGTTGTAACGTAAATAAAAATGAAATAAAAGGGCCATATTTTTCGGGGGGGGGAACCACATTTTTGACCCTTTTGGGAAAGGGATTTCCCCTTCTCAATAAGTACCCGTTTTTTTCCCTTTCTAAAAAGGAAAAAACCTTCCTTTAAATTTAATTGATAAAAGGTATTTGGGTGTAAAAAAGGGTTAAAGGTTCCATTTTAGTAGACTGCTGATAGACCATTATATACAAATATTGAATTTATCATCCTGTTTTTTACAACCCCTTTGAACTGTATTGTTAAGCTGCAGAATGCTGAGTTGATCCTACGAGCACATAAAGTAGAGAGTGATTATTTCTAAATGCTCCATTTGATTTGTTTAAGAAAGCTTTCCCATTTATGAAACATAAAGAAGGTGTCCCTTGTAGTTCATTTATCCAGACATGAACCCTTTATAAGGTTTCAACAGTAATTTCACCCCAGTGCATAATTCCTCTATCGCTGTGTCTTGCCTTATCCACTTGTATTATCTGTGTGGTTAATTTCATTTTTTAATTTGATTTTTATGAGAAAAGACTGTGTGATTGTAATACAGTTAGGCAGGCACTTCATACAGACTTATTGAAGTGGGGACATTTTCAAATTTTTTAAACTTGTAGGTCAAAATTTTGAAAATTGTTAATGTGTTTTTAAAAATTAAACGATTCAAAGCAAATTTTTTCAGGTTTTGGGCATTTTGCGGGGACCCTTTAAAAAACAAGGCATATCTATCCAGTATACTAATGGCCACTTGTATGAAAACTGTTTTATTTTTCAAAAAATTTCCCTTTGTTGCCCCATAAAAACCCCAAATTTCAGAGTCCCCCCCCTCTCATTCTAAATAGTCCCTGGGAAAAATAAGAGGGTGCCTTTTGGGTTTTGGCTATGGGAAAAAAGTGATTTTTTAACCTACCCCATTTTTCATACATGGGGCCCAAAAAGCCCAAGTAGAAAATTTTGGGGTTTAAGGTATTTTTTTTCTTCTTTTTTTTACAGGGAGAAGGTTATTTTTAAATTAGCTTTAAAATCACCCCTGGGGCCCATTTCACTCAGCTACACTGAAGTAAAATAGCAGTAAGAAAAAAAATGCCTAAAAATATCTAATTTGGATTATAGTCCCATTCCGCAAGATATTCCAAAGCAAATAAAAAGACACCATGCACATTAGTTAAATATTTTAAAACAATACATTTTTTAAAATTATTGAAATTTTCTAAAAATTTAATATTAAAAATTGAAATGAATATTAGTTAACCCCTTTTATTTAAATTATATGAATATCCACAAATGTCTCCCAAAAAAGGGGGGGGGGGGGGGGGGGGGGGGGGGGGGGGGGGGGGGGGCATTTAAATGGTTTTTTTAAAAGGGGTTGTTCATGATTTTTTTTAGAAAATTGTCTTATAGTGGGTAGTACAAATCAGGTCTAGGGAAATATAGTAACTGAAATATTTATGATGTCTGAATTTATCCCTTCATGCGATGCAAGGTTTTTAGGGGGTGAAAAAGGTTTAAAAAAGATCCTCTGTCACCTTACAATACATCAGTATTATAAATGACACATGATAAGGGGATCTGCTACAGATTTTGTATTGGGGTTTCCCCTGGCTTTTATGTTTTTTCTTTATGTGATTCCCATTTCCATTGCCACTTATACAAACAAAGTATACCCACATAAGTTGTCCATCTACACTAAAACATTTTTTTTTAACTGTAAAAAAAAAACAAAAATTTTGGGTTTTTTTTGTGTATAATTCCTTTAAAAGTCAATTTCCAAACAAAGAGAACACTTTCAAGAATATTTGAAGAATTCTGGGCACCGAGTTATGTTGTGTTTGTTATGAAATGCTTCTGGTTTCCTGCTGGATCTCTCTGGGGACTGGCTCAGTCCAGACAACATACACCCACACAAGGCTATTATGAAGAAAAGGTATCCATTGTTACTTTTGAGTGCCCGTGTTTGTAACATCTATCTCCTGTTTCCTGTCTGGATCTGTTTACTTTTATGGGTTGAAGTGAAATTTAAAAACACCCTGCAAACCCAAAAATTTTCACAAAGGTTTCCTCGATTTTCAGCAGCACACACTCAGCACTAATGCGCTCATAAACACACGTCTTATTTTGTTACTATGTGGTGACCACAGTTAAAAATTCTTGGAAAAAACAGGAAATATCATTTGTGCCAAAACTGTTTTTTTCAGATTTTTTAGATGATCAGTTGACCAAGAGTTACTGTTTAAAACATTTGACCCCCAAGATTTTTTGGGGAATTAAAACTTAGGGAAAAGTGTCACAGTGTCTTCTTTCTGCTCTTGTGAAAATGCTTCTTTACTAAAAACCCCCTGCAGGATGGGAAGGTTTTTCGCCTTTTGGCACAAGAAATTTTAGCAGGACATTAGCCCGTGTTGGATTTATTTGGGGGGGTTTTGGGCAATCTGGGGCTGGGCCCTTATGGAATTTTTTCCCTTTCTTCCCATCAAGGATTAACACTATACCATTTACAAATCCTCCCTAATAGCATTAACAAAGCAATATAATATAATGGTGTAGCTGAAACCACACAGTGGTGACTTCAGCTACAAGGAATTGGTTAACAGCAGCGTGGTTTTGTAACAAACCACCATTTTACTGCAGGAAATTTTAACAATGTAATTGTAGCCACTGATTTTCCAATACCCCATCTCTCCCCCGCTTACAGCTGATTTAAGGGGCAGTGGCTGCAGCCTCTATAATGCTTACTTTGTATCCAGTCTTGTTTGTAACTTGCACTAAAAAAATGAGACATTTGTAAATAAAAATGAGAATAAAATCAATTTAAACATCAAAGAAACTAAAGTGCTTGCACTAGCACTGCAGCCCTCTCAAACAGCTGATCAGCAGGGGTGCCAACCTAGTATTGATATCCTGTCCAGGGGATTGGCCATCAATTCTAAAAGGCTGACTAACACCTTTCACAGTATGTAATATTATTGCACAGTCAGTTACACTGATAAAAAAAAGGAAAAAATAAATAACAGCATGATTAAATTTTCCAAAAACAAGCCAATTGTCCACGATTGGGGCTGCAAAAACACAAACCTATTCTGAAGTGAATTTAGGCCCCGAGCTGTGATACCACACACAACCCATAGACCCTGTGTGGGCCCCGTTCCTGGGAGGGAAAAAACCCTTTTTCTAATCCTAAATAACTCCTTTAACAAAAAATCATTATGAAAGAGGTGTCTATGGCATATAGATAGGATGTGCCATAAATGTCTGATAGGTGTGGGTACCACCTATCTTGAGAACAGGCGGCCTCTGAAAGTCTTCATGCAGAACAGAGAGTAGTTTGTGCTTGCTTAGTACTCTCAATTCTCGTCTATGGTAGTTCCAAGTACAGCCAAGAGGAAAACTCAGCTGTGCTCGGAACTTTCAATGAAATGAATGGAGCTCAGTGCAAACACAACCACTTCTTTATTCTGCATGGAGAATTTTGGGTAACAGTTCTTAAAATAATACCAGATTCCAGAAGTAAGACCTACATCTATCAGACACCTATTTATGTTTGCTACTTGTAGATGGCTGTTCATGAAGTTTCAGGGATATAGTATAAAATAGTTAAAGGGGTTTTGCCACGATCCCATCTCATACCTCCTGTATCCAGCTCTTCAGCTCTGTGTGCTCAAAAGGGGGCATGTGTGATTTGTTTGAATTGCACATCATGTGACCCAGCAGGATGACATCACCAGGCCTTTCCTCTCTGTAGTCAAAGAAAGGTCTGTTTATTTACAGCGGTACAAGTAGCTACACTGTAGCCTAGAGGTAATGCTTTTTACCTCCCGACACAAGGGTCCTAGGTTCAAATCCCTGCAGGAACCAAACCTGTGGATTTTTTTTTTCTTTATCAATACACATAGCTCATTGAGGTTTCTTTTTTTAAATTTATTTGCACTGTTTGACTAATTACTAATGAGTACAGAGGACGGGTGTAGAGTGACAGCACCCGGGGTTTGAACACTCAGTAGCTGCCTGAGAGGAGAGGTGATATCTGAGCATGTGCAACCTGGACTGAGTAGCTCTCAGCCCTGGTCGTATCCCCTGGAGATGAGCTGTAAACAATGGATCACTAAGAGGGCAGCTAAAGCAAAAACGGTCCAGAATTTTTAATAAGGATGAATGGTGAAAATGTTTATTATTTAATTTGCAAGCTTCCCACGTCAATTTTACTTCGTGGCAAAACCCCTTTAATACAAGTGTTTAGTCAAGTAAGACTATAATGATAAGAATGAAAACATAGGGCCACATGTATGAAAACTGTCTAGGTCTAAAATTTACCTTGTTGCCCAATCAGAGCACCCCTTTAATTTTTCCAGAGCACCATATGAAATGAAAGGGGTGCTCTGATTGGTTGCTATGGGCAACACAGTAAATTTTAGACCTAGACAGTTTTCGTACATGTGGCCCATAGTCTTACTGTATATTTTTACCTATATTTGATAGCTACTGTAATTATATACCCTGCAAGTGAAATACAGTGCACTGTTGTGGAAGGTGGGGATAAAAGTATGTTGGTGGTTGAACAAATTTAGACCTAGTTCACATATATGTTGGAGGTTCCGTTCAGTATCTTTGTCATAGAAGCGGTGTTGGCTCACCAATGGACACCAGTGGCACTTGATGGACCACTTATAGTACAGTGGGACCTGACACTGTCTGTAATTTTAAGGAAAAGTAGCGCTAAAGGCTGTGCTATTGTTTTTTTCAATTTTTGACAGAATCCGCGCAGAACCTCAGACACAGATGTGAACTAGGCCTTTTGGTTCACAATAAATGACTGATTGTGACTGCTCACAACAAAAGTGTATGCCAGATATTGCTTGTTTCTGTACTTTCATTCATCATAGAGACTGTAAAGAGTAAGGCACAGGAGAAACCAAACTTCATTTATTGTGAACAGATGTAGTACTATGTGGATGTTCAAAATACTAATAAATAATGCTCTAATTACATATTAACCTAAGGAGTGTTGTTATGTAACTTGAAGTACAGTATTAGAGGTATCCATTTTTTAGTCTACACCCTGATTGCTTTCCGAGTACTAAATGAATATGTTTTAGCTTCAATTGCATGTAGCCTTGTGCTAACCTGGGGATTTTCTGAGATTTTTGGAAACCCCCTTCCTGCCTGGGACTGATGTAAACATATTTTCATAGTAGATACTTTCTGATAATGATTTTTTTTTTCTACATGTAAAATATGGAAGAATATATTTACTAGTGTTGGTAGAACAGGTTTCTGTTTAGTTTGAATGCAGTATAGCCAAACTTGTCAAAATAATTCAGAATTCTGGAAATTCTGAAACCTAATCCCATTACAATCTAGGGAAGAAATATTCTGGATGTGTTTTCTGGCCTCTGGAAAGCCACCAAAATTCTTCCAATTACATGGAGTAGGTTTTAATCTTAACCACTAAAGTCTAACTCTAACCACAACACCAATCTCAAATTCAACCCCAGCTCAAAGGAAAAACCCAACCCTAACTCCGACTCCAACCCTTATTCAGAAATGAAGCTCCAACCCATAACCCCAACCCAAATTCCAACTCCAAACACAACATAGGGTTAGGGTAAGGGATGGAATGAAGGAGGCTTTTTGCCAAAATCTATTTCAGGTTAACCAAAATCAAATCACTGATATTCAGGTTGAATTTAACTGTATACCAGGAGAGAGGTTTGAACCCACATGGATACATATCCATTGGATCTTAAGTCCAATGTCTTAACCACTCAGCCATCCTGGCCACTCACCAGGATGACTGAGTGGTTAAGGTGTTGGACTTAAGATCCAATGGATATGTATCCACATGGGTTCGAACCTCTCTCCTGGTATTGAATTTAACTGTGACCTACATTTGATGCACAATACTATTATCTCCAAAGTATTACAAATTTAACAAAACTTTGTAAAAAGTCCTATTAGTCTTACTTGAATACTCTTGAATGCTAAGACCCCAGTACTGCTTCAGCAAATATGTAATTTATATTGGTATTTTAAATTGTATCAAATTTTTAAAAAATATAAAAAAAGTTTCTTCTTTGTTAGCTTTATCACATACATTTCTGTTCCTGCTATATCCCTGTCCTTAGATAACCCCTTACAGTCAATTTGTCAACCATAATATATCTCACACACTAGCGCTTTGTTTCTGGCTGGAATTTTAACACTCTTCCATTGATTTGATTTCGTTCCACTGCAGAGGTAAAAAAAAAGACTATAAAAACAATTGACTTTAGTCCACACACTTTGTATAATCACTTCATGTGGGTACTAAAGTTTCAATATACAGAGCAGAATACCAAGCAATTCTAATTTGTCTAAAAGTGTGGTTCATAATCATACAGAAAACTGTACAAATGAATTTCTATTCCATAACAGCTATGCCATATGTGCTTCTGGCTAGTAAACCATAATTGCAAAAGGCATACCATAAATAAGGTAAACTCCAGGAGAATTTACCCACATTACCAAATTTGAAATGCCTTTATATATGCCACTCCATAGGCATATAGTAACATACATCACTAATAGGTTCCTGTTGCATATGTCACTTTATGTGGGAATTACGCTTTGATACTTTTACATATCCATGTGATTAGAGATTATTTTCTCATGACACTTTGGGTGACATGTATGAATGGGTCAGTTTCACTTTTCTGGCTTTAAATGTGGCAAAAGAGAATCTTCTTGTCATGATTGTGCCTGAAACACCCCCGTATTTTGGCTCTGGTCACCGGCCACGGCCAGTACGACGTAAACCATGGTTTTTGACTTAAGACTACGTTTCTTATCACTAGTGTGAACTGGGTTTATTTTGTGCTGGGTGCTAATTGATTCCTGGCCAACGCCCGTGGCCAGGAACCTTCCAGCACACTCGTGGTTAATTTTTGTTCCTTCTTGAGTGACAGCCCTCTTCTCCTATCTGGTCTTTTGTTCCTTCTGCCTATTGCTTCATTTCTACCTTTCATCTGTTCCTATATAAGGTCTCTGCTTCCTTCCTGCCTTGCCTGCTATTTTGGCTCATTGCCCTATAGTTCGCCTGCTCTCTTCTGTTGTTTCTGTGATCTCCTGACCTTTCGCTTTGCACCCCGGTTATCCTTTTTGTCTCACGTCTCTGTACCTCGCTGCCCGTACTGTTGCCGACTTTGGACCGCCCCCGGTTATTCTCTTTGTCTCACGATTCTGTACCTTGCTGCCTGTATTGTTGCCGACTTTTTACCGCCCGACTACGTTTATTGTTCTGTGTCTGTTTGTCCTGTCTGTGTCGCACCTATACCAGTGCAGCCATCAGTCTTCCGGTTGGGGCCGGCCTATTAAGGAGTCGGGTTCCCCAAAAGGCAGGGACAGAGGCTGGGACCAGTGTCAGGGCCTCACTTGTCTGTGTCTTTGTGTGCGTCCCTGACAATCCCTGACAGTTCTGCCTTTTTCCCTATGTATGGCATGTCATTTGGGCATGTTTGGCACTGTACATCAGACCTGATACTTTGTAATGCGCTAAACTTAAGGAGGCGTTCTGGAGGTATGGCGCCCCACATTCGTAATATGAGACACATTTCTGACGGTGGGATGGCAAAACAAGGCGCATAAGTGTTCGAACAGACAGACCAATTTAAATGTGATATGTCTGAGCCTGACTAATGGAGCTATATTTGCATTAGTGAAAAAAATTTCCCTTATTTCTCAACTTATACCAGTAAAATAATAAAATGTAATTTACGATAATCATCAAACTATATAAAATGTAATTACATAAATGTAATAATAAATTATAAAATATAATATACCAAAAAAGTAAAATTAGCTCCTATAAAATGTATTTAAAATTAATATAATCTAAAATGAATTTTAAATTAAATAATATAAATTAAGGAAACCAATACAGCATCTACCATAAATCCCGTTCCCAATGAACTGTTTTGGCAGTCATTGTCTAATTCTGGCATTCATTTATACACGTTTGGCACATTACTAATGCGCCAAAGTACCGCAGCACGCCATACACATACACTAGGTGCTTCAAGCTTTAGGCACCATTTATGACTGCATATTCACCAATTTTCCTATATTCAGGCACATTATACACTGATAAAAAGACACGAAAAATTGTGTTGAGGTCCCAAGTTTCATACATGTTGCCCATTGTGCTTTAAGTTAGTAATACATTTTGATCCATATAATCCTTGTTTATTTGTAAAAAAAAATAATAACATATTATAAAAATTTGAAAGAATTTGCACTGAAACCGCCGGGTGTTAGCTGCAATTAGCCGGCGGCTGTGAAACGGGATCGCGTCACAATCCCGTTTCAAAGCTGCTTACCGGCGCTATGACATATTCATGCGTCAGGTCGGTAAGGGGTTAAATAAATTTTTTGGAAGGCAGGATGAAGAAATACATCAATCCTGGTAGTGTTTTTTAAAACATTTTTTATAGCACTCACCGTGAAATATACGCGACATGTTAGTTTTACTCTGTGGGTCGAAACAATTATGGCGATACCCACTTTCTATTGTTTTTATGTTATGGCTGTGTTTTTATTGTGTAAACTAATATTTATGTATCACTATCTTCTAATAGTCATAACTTTGTTTCCCCATACATGTTGCTATGTAAGGGCTTTTTTTCTGGACAAAGTGAATTTTTCATTGGTACCACTGTGGCATTTATATGACTTTTTGATAGCTTTTTATTCCATTTTATGTGCAATGGGATAAACAAAAATTGCAATTCTGCCATTGTTATCATACAGGTTAAATAATATGACAGCTTTAAAGGGCTATCTTTTTTATAGTGGGAAACGGGCGGTTTGCGTGTTTTTTTTTTTTTTTTTGTTTGAGTTTAACTTCTTTCGTTTCCTTTTTTTTAACTATATTTTATACTTGTCTCCAACGCTTGTACAAGACATAGCTGTACATAGCTGTGTTGCTATGTATTGTATCTGTCACCCATTATACTTGTCACCCTGAGATCGCATCATGGCGGGGATGATGCAGCACCCTCTGTCTTCCCCTTAACTGCTGTGGTCGTGATTGACCACCACAACAGGGATTAATCAACTGCGACTGGAGTGAGCTCCGGTCATGGCCGACTGAGCATGGGGCCAGCTGTAATATATGCTTGTGAGTCTGCACAGTGTCCTGGATGAATGAGTATGTACAATTGTGGGAACACCTTCCTGCACAAGATTTACCCAAATGTCCAAGGGGGGAGGGGTTAAAGTCCTAAGCATGCTAGAATGACATTTCTTCAGCATATCCTTGGTACATGGGGTGCTAGGATAAAACACAGAAAATGGGATGAAAATTAATTAAAATCACAGAGGTAGTTTTAACTCTTAGGGTATGTTCACACGGCGTGTCCAATACGTTTTTAGATAAGTTTTTAGATGCGTGTTTGGATCCGTGTTTAAGACTCCAAATATGCACCTAACAATGTGCAGTGTGAAACATACCCTGTGTAAAACACGTATTGGCTTTCAGACGAGTGATCGCCGATGCGTGTTTACATGCGTCTTTCTGATGCACCTTTTGGATCCGTTCAAAGACTTGTCATGTCAATTCTTGATCCGTCTGATGCAGCAGATGCCCTATTTAAAACTATTGGGTGAGTTTCTGCTGCAGCAAAAACAGATTCAAACACGCACCTGCATGTTGGATGCATTTTGGATGCGATTTAGACAGCGTTTTGGAATATGTTTTTTGCGGATCGAAAATGTATCCAAAAATGTTTTGAGCATGCCATATGCACATGACTTGTTTGGATGCTGATTTTTAATGCCCAAAACAGCATCAAAGCCTCGCCTGAAATATACTTCTTCAGAAGAGGTTTTAGACATGTTTTTCGGTGTGTTTTTGGATGAGGTTTTGGGCAAGGTTTTCAACACTCTTTTCACCCATACAAATAAATAGCCAGGGCAAAAACCGCACAGAAAAATGCTCCAAAAAAAGCGCCACAAGCACGCAGAGAAACGCATCTAAAGACGCGCTGAGGTGTTGGACAAGGTTTTGGACTAGGTTTTGAACGAGGTTTTGGCTTAAATCCCTTTTACATTGCAAGGCTCCTGCGAGCTACATGTGAATTAAGGATAACTACATCCAATAGAGTGTGCTGTGGAGCGCCTCAGTTCTTTTCCCAGAAGCCTTTGCTTTGTCCTGAATTAAAAGACAATTAAACATTCTGAATAGAATGATCCAGCTCTACGCTTGTAAAATCGTGGTCTTCTTTACTGCATATTTAGTACAAAAGAACAAATGAACAGGTTAACAATCACATAAATGTACTAGGGTAACTTGTACACCAGTACAATGGTCCAGTCCTTATGTGGTGTAACGGTCTCTCTTCAGTGACTCTCCTACGGGACGCGACACTCCTTCTCTGTCCATGCCTGTCCTGAGTCCTCTACAGGTAACTTTCCTTCTTGCTATCTGTCCAGGGGCACTAAACAACCCCTTCACTTGCTTAACAGTTAATACCACACAAATTACCCTCTCAAAATGAGGACATGCCACACCAACCACCCTTCTTATCCTTCTCTCTCCTCTGTCTGATCTCAAGAACAAAACCCTGTTTCCTTCCTGTCACTCTACCTCTTCAACTGCCTCTGCCTCTCCAACTGCCTTCTCTCTGGTAAATTCCTTTGCCAGCCACAGCTCTTCACATTCCATGTTCTGGCGACATTTACTGGGCAAGAGGACACAGCAGCCCCTTGTTACATATTGTCAGTTTTGCCAGAGCCTTTCATATTTGATAGTTAACTACCTATAGCCTAAGACTTTAGAAGAATCAATATCGCTTGCTATTCAACCATATGGGTTTGCTTCTTCCCCTGTCCACACCCAGGGAGATCTCATTATCTGACCTGGAACCCATGCAATTAGAATCTACTATGTCCCCTCAAGATCAGCGGTCATTCCAAAGACTAATTTGGGATTGTGCTTTTATTGTGGAGTTGAGCTTTATTTGGTCAAGAATTATCCGCTTCCAGAACTTTAGCACCCAGGTGGCTCTTGCGAGGGACATCTGGGTGATCAGGTATTTCACAATGTTTCTAAGAAAGTTGTTTTGCCTGTAAAAATATTACTTAACAGTCACATGGTTTCTGGTAATGCTTTTGTTGATTGTGGTTCTCCAGCTATTTTTTTTGGATTCATGCATTACACACAAACTTGGTATCCAATTATTGACACTCACGATTCCAGTTAATGTATTTGCTGGTTATAACACCCCTTTGCCTCAGGGGGCAGTTAGGTTCCAAACTCCACCGGTTACTTTAGAAATAGGAATGATGGACTCTGAACATATTTCCTTTCTTGTGGTTGATAATTTATCTGCAGATTTGATTCTGTGCTTACCTGTAGATTGGGTGAAGACCGATCTGGATAGTTGGAGTCCTAAATGACTAAAAGAAAGGAGAAAATGTTAGTTGGACAACTTTATTGTAAAACAATTTAGCTGAGGATTGCTGGTTAATTTTAAAGTAGCTGCAAGTTAAACCCTAATTTTCTATTGTTTTACTTTTGGAATCTACTCAAAATACATATGAGCATCAATTGGCAAAGTCTAAATGAGAACTATTTATGATGGGAAGAACTCCCTACCTCTCAACAGCGGGTTAAAAAGTTTGATATTGCTGGCAGGACAAGGAGGAAATAGTCTTACCTCTGCTTCTGTTTATACTTTATTCTTAATACAGATTGTCTATGAAAAGCCTATCACAGCATTTGCTGAGCTAAAAACAAAAGGCTTCAAACATTTTGTTACAAGAACAGCAATGTCACAATACAATTTTGGCAGAACATAAAGTTCTGTTGCCTAGCAACATTCTTGTTTACAAAACATACTGAGAGTGAAATCATAAACAATGTCAATACCAACGCAGTGTACTGTGGCATCTATGAAAGCACCTTTATGTCAGAAATGCTGAGAAATAGCTGGAAACTTTGAGCAATGGAAACAATTCCTCTGTATCATGTTTATAAAGGTTTTTCACTCGGAGAAAAATGCATCTATTAACTAAATATGAGTCATTTTATAGAAGGCAAAAAATCCACACACTCTAGAAAATCCAACTATTTTTGTTTTAACTGTTGTTAATTGACTTTTGACACAGGTTTAATTGCTGAAGCAGTGACACCTACAGGTCAGTATTAGTACTACTATGCTATATCCAAATGTTTCATTGGTTTTATGCAAATTTACTCTCATACCAGATCCAAATCAGTTATTCATATGCAGACAGCTGGTTAATGCTTCATGGTTAATGCTTCTCATCGGTACAGAACACAGTACTGTTTGGCAAACAAGATATGCTGTAGTTGCAGTTGGGAGGTGGATACTGATTCCCATTGAAAAAAAAAAACTGTGGAATGGAGACTTATTTTTCAGGCATTGCTCCATGGGAAAAAATAGGCAAATTCACTCTAATACTAGAATCATATCAGAGTAACCTATCTGCAGGCAGTTGTTACTGCTAAACTTATGTTTTATTCATCAACACAGAGCGTGTCATGTCTATTTGTGGTTTGCTTAATCTACATAGCAACTTTTTTAAATACATACAATAAAAACATTCATTCACATGAGCACTCTGTTTTGAAGAAGACCTATGACATCTCCTGACATTTATTAAAAACTCATGTTCCCTGAGAAATAACAGTTCTGGAGCATCTTCTTTTATAACTATGGGAGACATGTATGGAACTAGGCGGATGGAAGTTCATTTTCTCATCCGTTTTTCAGTGTATAATGTATAATGTGAATGTATGAGAGTGGTTTTTGTACGAGACAGGTTTTTTTTGGGGGGAAGAAGAAGGGTTGACAGGAAAAAAGAGTAATATACAGTACTGTTCAGCTTATGACTAAGGGGCTTGCTATACTGTTCTATACAGGCAATTGTTCTGGTAAGGGCACAATACAGTACTATAGTGTAAACTGCAAATACAATATTGTGTTGCAGGCAGTATAGGGACCATCACACAGTTCTACTGACTTCTGTATAGTTCTCAACCAATCAGTGACACCGATTGCCTATGGAGATGAAAGAATTTTGTGCTAATTGGTTGATATATGTCTAGCAAATCATTTAAATGCTGGCTGTAAAATGTGCATGCCGATTGGAAGGACATTCCAGCCAATCACATGAATGAACGAACGGGTTGTATTCTGCTGCCAGAGCCATTACAGACCTCCGTTGTTGAATATATTATATGTTGATGCCAGAGAATATAGCAAAGCTGCCCCTTAAAAATGATCCTTTAATACCTATGTAACGGTCCTAGGTAGAGCTGTAACGGTCCTAGGTAGTGGATCCACTGGGCCACCACAAGCGATGGCGGAAGCCACTCCAGGGAGCGGAGTCTAAGTGGGTCCCGGTTTTCACCAAAGCGGAATGGTCTTGCTGCGGCGGGATTCCACCAGGTCGCTACCCCTGATGTGCCTTGTTTGCAGTGGTGGCCAAGGTATAACGCAGTACCGAATCGGCAGGGAAACTCGTAGTCAGGGACGGGCCAGTAGGTCAGGGTAGGCAGCGAAGGATCGTGGTCGAAGAAGGACTGGTACACAGAAAAGGCAACCGGAACGTAGAAAGGGCTTCCTCACATAGGTATGGGCACTATGGAATCGGCGAGTACACGGAAAAGGTGGAGCCATTATATAGGGTCAGCGGCCGGCAACACCAATTACCGGCGCTGGCCCTTTAAATTTAACAGAGCTGGCGCGCGCGTGCCCTAAGGAGCGGGGACACGCGCTCCGGCTCGCAGATGGCAGAGACAGAACAGGAGCGTGGTCAGGTAAGGAAGGGCGCCTGATGGAGCGGGTGTGCCCGCGGACCACGGGGCCACCCGCTCCGGTCGCAATGGGGACAACGGGGTTACGAGCGCGCCCGGACCACGGGCTGCGGCGCTGCTCTTGACAGTACCCCGCCCCCCTTAGGTCTCCCCCCTCCTTCTGGCCAGCAGAAACCTCTGAAGCAACCCATGGTCCATGATGTTGTCTTCCGGCTCCCACGATCTCTCCTCAGGCCCGAACCCCTTCCAATCAATAAGGAAATTATGTTTCCCCCTGATCGTCTTCATGGCCAGAATTTCTTTAACGGCGAAGACATCCGAGGTGTCGGCCACCGGGGTTGGAGGTAACAACCTCCGGGAATACCTGTTCAAGACAACCGGCTTAAGCAGGGAAACATCAAAGGAGTTAGGGATCCGCATTGAGGGGGGAAGCCGGAGCTTGTAAGCCACTGGGTTAATCTTCTTCAGGACCAGGAAGGGACCGAGGTAGCGGGGACCCAGTTTGTAGGATGGAATCTTCAGGCGGATATATTTGGAGGATAGCCAGACTTTATCCCCGGGAGAGAACGAGGGGGGAGGCCTCCTGTACTTATCCGCACGTAGCTTCATCCGGGTGGAGGCCTGATGCAGAGAACGCTGAGTGCTGTTCCAAACGGTCTCCAGGTCACGAACCAAGGTGTCCACGGCAGGGACGTCAGAGGCTGAAGACACTGGGAGGGGTGGGCAGGGATGTAGTCCATAAACTACGAAAAACGGAAATGCGCCCGCAGACTCCGAATTCAGAGAATTATAAGCGAATTCTGCCCAGGGTAACAGGCCCGACCAGTCGTCTTGCTGGGCCAACACAAAATGCTGTAGGTAATTTTCCAGGATCTGGTTGACTCTTTCCACCTGCCCGTTCGACTGCGAATGGTAAGCAGAGGAGAAGTCCAGATCGACCTTAATCTGAGAACAGAGGGACCGCCAGAACAAACTGTACCCCGCGATCCAACACAATGTGTTGAGGAAGGCCATGCAACCGGAATACATTCGTGAAGAAAAGTGTCACGAGACGAGGCACGGTTGGCAACCCGGGCAGTGGTACAAATTGCGCCATCTTCAACGATGACCCAGATGACAGTATTACCGGCAGACAGCGGAAGATCCAAAATTAAATCCATGGCAATATGGGACCACGGACGGTCTGGAATGGGCAGCGGCAGAAGCAAGCCCGCAGGGTTGAGATGGGGTGTCTTGTTGCGGGCACACGAAGAGCACGCATCCACAAAGTCTTTGACATCCTTGCCAAGGTCAGGCCACCAATAGTAGTGGCCTATAAGCTGAGCCATCTTTCGTATACCGAGGTGGCCTGCAATCCGAGAGCCATGACCCCACTTCAGGATTCTCTCCCGCAGCGCAGGACGAACGTAGGTCTTGCCAGGAGGGATCTGCTGGAGATCCACCGGGGCCGCAGCAATCAGACGGTTAGGTGGAATGATGTGAGTGGGAGGGGAATCCTCACCCACGATGTCCGAAGCCCGTGACAGGGCATCCGCCTTGATGTTCTTCTCGGCAGGGCGGAAATGGATCGTGAAGTTAAAGCACGAGAAGAAGAGGGCCCAACGAGCCTGCTGGGGATTAAGGCGCTGAACCGTCTGGAGATGCACAAGATTCTTGTGGTCCAAGTAAATAGTAACAGGATGTCGAGCCCCTTCAAGCAGATGATGCCATTCTTCAAGGGCCAATTTAATGGCCAAAAGCTCACGGTCACCAATCGTGTAGTTCTTTCTGCAGGAGAGATCGTTTTCGAGAAGAACCCACAAGTGACAGACTTGCCCTTGGACTCTCGCTGAGAGAGCACCGCCCCTGCTCCTACAGACGACGCGTCTACCTCCAGAAAAAATGGTTTCTCTATGTCCAGATGAGACAGAACGGGGACCGAGGCAAAGGCCACCTTGAGCCGGGAGAAGGCATCTTCGGCCGCTTGTGGCCACAACCTAGGATTATCAGATTTGTTAGTAAGGGCCACAATGGGAGCCACCAGTGTTGAGAAGTGCGGGATAAGCTGGCGGTAGTAATTTGCAAAGCCCAAGAACCGCTGGATGGCCCGAAAGCCAGTTGGACGAGGCCACTGCAGGACGGCAGACTGTTTGGCCGGGTCCATTTGAAGTCCCTTGGAGGAGACAATATATCCTAGGAAGGGCAGACTGGACTGGTGAAACTGGCACTTCTCTAATTGGCGAAAAGGCGATTCTCCCGAAGACGACTGAGGACTTGGCGCACATGAAGATGGTGGGACCTGGGATCAGGCGATAAGATTAGAATGTCGTCCAGATACACGACCACGCAAACATATAAGAGGTCCCTGAAGATCTCATTAACAAACCCCTGAAACACTGCAGGGGCGTTGCAGAGGCCGAAGGGCAAAACTAGATATTCGAAATGCCCGTCCCGTGTGTTGAATGCCGTCTTCCATTCGTCACCCTCCCGGATACGGATAAGGTTATAGGCCCCTTGCAAGTCCAGTTTGGTGAAGATCTTGGCTCCGCGAAGCCGGTCGAAGAGCTCCGTGATCACCGGCAGTGGTTAGCGGTTCTTCCCCGGAATCTTATTAAGACTGCAGTAGTCGATGCAGGGATGCAGCGAGCCATCCTTTTTTTCCACAAAGAAGCCTGCTCCGGCCGGCGAAGAGGACTTGCGGATGAAGCCTTTCTTGAGGTTCTCCTGAATGTAGTCAGACATGGCCTGGGTCTCGGGGACAGACAGAGCTCCGAGGTGGGCTCGTGCCAGGCCACAGGTCGATAAGGCAGTCTTAAGGGCGGTGAGGTGGCAAGGACTCAGCCTGTTTTTCGGAGAACACGTCAGCGAAGTCCTGGTACTCCGCAGGCAGTCCTGGCAACGGGTAGGGAAAAGAGATGATACCGCGGTACCGTAGACAATAAAAACGTAATTCTTTATTGTAAATAGAATAAAAGCCAAGTAGCCCAAGAAGCAAAAACAACCCACAAGGTAATGCCGCCGCGTTTCAGGTGTATAACACACCCTTAGTCATGGCAACGGCATCAAGGGCGTATGTGGAGAAGTGGGAAGAACCGGGCGAGGTGCTGCAAGACAACGATGACGGCAGTCCTGTCCCCATCATGTAACTTCATCCGTTTTCCAGATTAAGACAGGGGCGTGGCATTGCAGCCAGGGTAATCCCAACAGAATAGCAGACGAGGAGTGGGAAAGTACATACAACACGATGCTCTCACCGTGGACTGCCCCCACGCGCATAGTAACAGGCTCCGTGCGGTATTGGATAGTGTCGCGCAGGACCTCCCCACTCACAGAAGAAATCGCCAGAGGCTTAACGAGGCGGATCGTGGGAAGGCGAAGCTTCGACACCAGGGCGGCATCCATAAAATTCCCCGCCGAACCGGAATCCAAGAAGGCAGATGCTTGAACTTTCGCTCCAGAACTAGAAGTGATCAGTACGGGCATGGTCAGACGTGGAGAGGGACAGTACACACCCAGGGACGCCTCTCCCACGTGCCCTAGGTGCGCGTGTTTCCCTGGCACGGACGAAGCGGACAGTCCCTCAGGAAGTGCTCTGGACTAGTGCAGTAGAGGCACAGATTCTTGGTGCGGCGTCGGGACCGCTCCTGTACAGAGGTAAAAGCACGGTCGACTTGCATGGGCTCCTCGCCGGAATGCTGTGGAGGTGGTAGAGGAAGCATCTGGAACACCGGAGCCAAGCGTGGAAAGCGATGAGGCCGAGCAGTGTCACGTTCCTGGCGGAGCTCCTCTTGTGTCTCGGTGAAGCGCACCTCAATCTGCGTGGCCAGGTGGATCAACTAAGACAGGGAAGCCAGAAGATCCCTTGCGGCCAAAGCATCCTTGACCCGGCTAGAGAGGCCCTTCTTGAAAGTAGCGCAGAGGGCGGCCTTCCCAGAGAGCAGGCTGAGGACGAACGCCACTTTTGCTCGTTCGGACAGAAAATGGTCGACCATCAGTTCCACGTGCATAGAGCACTGAGTAATAAACCCCCTGCATAGCTTCGGGTCTCCGTCAAACTTCGAGGTAAGTGATAGCCGGAGCTTAGGTCCCATGGCGGCGAGAGAGACGGCAGGTGCAGGGACAGGTGGCGATGGTGGCGAGTACTGCTGTTGAGAGGCGACGAGCTGTTGCATCATGGTCATCAGCTGATCCAACTGTTGCACCTGCTGCGCCAGCTGCTGAGATTGCTGGGCAACGATGGACGTCAGATCCTCCACGCTGGGTAACGGAACCTTGGCGGGATCCATGGCCGATTCCAACTGTAACGGTCCTAGGTAGAGCTGTAACGGTCCTAGGTAGTGGATACACTGGGCCACCACAAGCGATGGCGGAAGCCACACCAGGGAGCGGAGTCTAAGTGGGTCCCGGTTTTCACCAGAGCCCACTGCAAAGCGGGATGGACTTGCTGCGGTGGGAGTCCACCAGGTCGCTACCCCTGATGTGACTTGCTTGCAGTGGTAGCCAAGGTATAATGCAGTACTGAATCGGCAGGCAAACTCGTAGTCAGGGACGGGCCGGTAGGTTAGGGCAGGCAGCGAAGGATCGTGGTCGAAGAACGTAAGCCGGAAGGACGGGTACACAGAAAAGGCAACCGGAAGGTAAAAAGGGCCTCGCATAGGTATGGGCACTATGGAATCGGCGAGTACACGGAAAAGGTGGAGCCATTATATAGGGTCAGCAGCCGGAAACACCAATTACCGGCGCGCTGGACCTTTAAATTTGGCAGAGCTGGCGCGCACATGCCCAAAAAGCGGGGACACGCGCTCCGGCTCGCAGATGGCAGAGACAGAGCAGGAGCGTGCTCAGGTAAGGAAGGGCGCCCGAGGGAGTGGGTGCGCCCGCGGACCGCGGGGCCACCCTCCCCGGGTGCAATGGGGACAACGGGGTTACGAGCACGCCCGCAGCCTGGACCATGGGCTGCGGCGCTGCTTGTGACAACCTATAGATTTAATAAACACTAATATATACCTAAATTCCTTACACAATAACAATTTTGAATCAACTATACTTCATACACTGTATTGTGCCAATCCTCTCTTATTCTTCCAGAAAATATAGGAATACCATTCCTCTTGTCAATGGGATATATCCATTTATAGTATGGTACTGTGAAAATAGAGCATCTGTAATAGCCAAAGAATGGTGATGTAGTTGTAACACCAGTATAAAGGGAACCAACACCTATGGGATTCAGCTAGTAAGGATTTGCGCAGTAAGTGTATGTCTTTGTATTAAACATTGTCTGAAGCCAACACTATGGGTAGATAAAGATAGAGAAAATTAACATGTGGAGTCATTATGGTTTAGCTATAGAGGAAAGGCCCTTTGGGGCTTAATATTGACTACCAGACCTGACAGAGTACCAAAGGTTCAGGTTGAGGGGCACCTATGAAATAGTGACCATGATATAATTTACAATTATCCTTCAGTAGAGTATTTTGTCGAGGAGCCACAAATACATTACATTTCCGCATTGACTTAGACAAGGTCTTCAAAAATAAAAGAACAGATAATAAATGGGAGATTTTTTGAAAACATCTTAAGCGCTCAGTGTGAGATGTACGTACATTATGGAAATAAAATGCTTAGAAACAGGAAAAAAATCAGGTGGATAAACAAAGATGAAAATGAGGCAATAAATAACAAAAAGAAAGGGATAAACTACTTAAAAGGAAGGGCAAGGAAGAGGCACTAAAAAAACAATAAGGAAAATATAAAATATGTAAAATAATGATAAATACAGCAAAGTTGGAGAAAGAAAGGCAGATTGCCAAATAGAGTAATACTAAACCCAAAATATTTTTTAACTATATAAATATTAAACAGATAAAAACTGAAAATGTTGGCCCTTTGAAAAGTAGTGCAGGAAGTAATGTATAGGGCGGTGAGGAGAAAGCAAACCAATTAAAAAAAATTTTCTCCACTGTATTTACCAAGGAAAATGAAATTCCTGTTTCTTGTTTAACCCAGGAAGAAATGCAGCTCAGCCTTAAGAGGCTTAAAATATACAAATCACAAGGCCCTGATGGTATACACCCATGTCCTAAGGAAATTAAGTAATGTGATAGATAGGCTCCTGTTCTTGATATTTATGGACTGTATAGTAACTG
The DNA here is from genome assembly GCA_025379985.1 of Phyllomedusa bahiana. Classification (NCBI taxonomy): domain Eukaryota; kingdom Metazoa; phylum Chordata; class Amphibia; order Anura; family Hylidae; genus Phyllomedusa; species Phyllomedusa bahiana. The sequence goes on from JAODAL010012255.1 coordinate 52,464, forward strand.
GGTATGTCCCAAAGGATTGGCACATAGCAAATGGGGTGCCAATATTCATAAAGGGGTCAAAAAGTGTTCTTGGAAATGATAGGCCATTAAGTTCAACTTCTATTGTAAGTCAAATGTTTGAAGGTTTTCTAAGAGATGCTATCCTGGAGTATCTCACTGAAAATAAATTTATAACGCTATTCCAACATTGGTTTATGAAAGATCGGTCCTGTCAGACTAATCTCATCAGTAGTGTTGAGCGATTATTATCAACAAAGTTGAAATCGGCACAGTTTTTATGTTGATCGAAATTTTTAGATCATGCGATAATTTAGGTTAAAATCTGTGCATCATCTATTAAGATCGCGCCATTTTCGGCGCTTCCTGTCATTTTGGCGGCCAGCAACTCAGCTTACAGAATAGAGCAGGGTGAGAGGTGTGTGCGGCGTCATGACGGGGGTGTGTATGGTTGCGATTGGCTGGAAAAATCACATGACCTAGTTTTACATAGAACAGCGTTTCATGTTCAGCCTCAGTGTCTCTCAGCGTCTCAGAGCAGAAGGACATGCGCTCTGCTTGTGTCCAAACAGCTCAGCAAAATTAATCTATTTCTTCACAGAGAAAGCTCTACTGTTAGCTGTGATCCTTACAACTTAGTTAGATCAGAGATTGGAAGATTTTATGTATTTAGGTAGAGAATTTTAAAGGAGCATCTACCGCTGTAAAGTCACGGAGAGGAGCGGGGGTGGAGGGGGGGGGGCGGGGCGAACACAGACAAGCTCTATAAAGAATACTGGATAAAGTTCACCAAGACTTAGTGTAGACATTGCACTGCAATAGCTTTATTATTAACAGTTTAATATTGAAATATTTCCTGGATATTGGACCGCCTGAACTTATATTAGGATACACATCTTTTCTAGTAACTGCAGGTCTCTTTGTTAGGTGCAAAACTCCACTTTTATTATCAGTATACATTTCAGATAGGTGTTCTTTTTCAATTTTGCCCATTCCAGCTTTGTTGATATAGCCACCTTGCAGTTAAATTAGAATCCAGCAATTTTGTAGTCACCACAGGTGAATTGATAGGTGCCAAAAAATACCTTTTATTATCCGAATACATTACAGATACGTGTTTTTTGCACTTTGGTGCACTACAGCTTTGTTTCATTGAGGCACTTGCACTTAAATGTGAATACAGCACTTTTGTAGTCGCACAGGTGAATTGATAGGTGCCAAAAAATACCTTTTATTATCCGAATACATTACAGATACGTGTTTTTTCACTTTGGCCGCATAAGATTGTTATAGAGGCACCTTGCACTTAAATTGAATCCAGCAATTTGTAGTCCACCACAGGTGAATTTGATAGGTGCCAAAAATCCCTTTTTATATCCGTATACATTCAGACGATGTTTTTTTTCGACTTTGTGGCCAAGTCAGCAGTTTGTTGAAATCTACTTGCAGTTTAAATTTGAATCCACAATTTGTAGTACTTTGGGATGAGATCACTTTGCATTTAAAAAATTTGAATCCAGAAATTTTTTTTGTTTTGGGGGGGATTTGAGAATAGCTGTGATTTGCCGTCTTTTAATAAGAGGACTTTCCAAAATCTTCCATACCTTCAGGTGGGAAGCGAGCAATGGAGGGGGGGTAGGACATCTGGAGTAGAGGTACGACGGAAGGTGCTCTTCCAGTGCTGGCGACATTAAGCATGCAGCGGTATCGTCAGTTGCAGGAAGTCAGGTCTGTCATGAGGGTTCAGGGCCTGTGAATCTCAGTAGACTGAAACGCAGTTGCCAATCTGTCACTTCACGAGTTAATGCAACCTGCATCCAGCGTCTTACCTCTCGTCCTCCCAGTTCACGGCCACAAATGTCGTCATCCAGCATCAACAGCCATCCGTCATCATTGAAGCAGCCCCCAAAAGTCAACTCGTGTACCCACCACTGTGGATAATCCTTTTTTGAAGACCTCTTTGATGACCAAATGCAGGTGGGTCAGAAGGCATGGTTAAAAGATCAAGTGAGCCAAAGAGGATGATTTTCTCTGACTCTGACGGCCCAGTTACTGATGCCATCAGAGGAGGAGAAGGAAGCGGTCAATCATGCAAAATCCCGGAGCGGTCGCGCAAGCCTTGCAGTCCCTCTTGCTTGTAGCCCGGCAAGCTCATGGATTGCAGAATGTCAGGACGACGAAGTCACCAGTGTTGATGATGATGATGACGGACATGCGGATCCAACGTGGTTTATCAGCAGAATTTGCTTGCGATGCGCTTCATCACTGAAAGAGGAGGAGACTATGGAAGGGAGGTAGGTCTCAGGATGTGGTCGCCATTCCAAAAAAGGGACGGGGCACGGTGCAGAAGTCGCTGATATGATTCCGTCAGCACGGTCAGGCAAACCCGCTCCTCGCTTATCGCCGTAAAAAGGTCCAGGACCTACTCAAGTCTGGGCCTTTTTGAGCAAGCTCTGATTCACCCAGTGATGTCATATGCCGCCTTGCCGGTAAACGCATAAGTCAGAGGCAAGACCTTAGGTGGTTATCCACACCTAACATGTCTAGTCACATGCAGCGAATCATGAGTTGAATGGAGGCAAACATTTTTGGCCAAATAAAAAAAAAACGGCCAGACCGACGCTGGCCTCCAACCATGTTACACCTCTGTCTCAGCCCTCTCCTCCGCCACCACCAAGCTTTCACTCAGTGCCATGATTCTCAGAGTCACTGATCAGGGAAGGCTCCGCTTCAGCCTCCCACCGTCGCCGTGTACCACCAGCACCCCAGAGACCATCCTTAAAAAAACCCTTCTCCTCCCGACCGTTTGATGACCTGCACGCCGTTCAGCGGAAAGTCTAGAGCCAAGCCTTCTGTCTTCAGGTTGGGGAGCAGAAGATACATTTAAACCCAAACCATCCCAAGCCAAAAGCCTGAATGTCGCATTGCCAGGCGTTTGGCCTTGGAAATGTTGCCTTTCTGTCTGGTGGGACCAGATGGGTTCCGCCACGTCAGGCCCTTCGTGCCCCAATACCGATGCCGAGCAGGCATTTCTTTGCAGAAAAGCCGACCCTGCCCTGGCACCAGCACGTGTCATCTAAAATTTCAAGCGCATTGTCTGCATGTGGCCGGAAGAAAGTCCATGCTGACCACCGACACATGGATGTAAGCACGGCAAGGGCCGCTATATCTCTGTGACAGCTCACTGGGTGAGTGGTGGATGTCTCTGGGGGTCCACGGTGGTATCAGGCTCGGCGCACGACTCTTCAAAACCGCAGGGATGGTGCAGGGCTCTTTCCCAAGGGCCTCTGGTGGCATCACGTTGCCAGAGAAAACCAGACCATGTTGAAATTAACTGTCTTGGGAGACCTGTCCACACATTCGGTCAGGGCTGTGGACGGCTCTCCGCAATGGAGAAGGGTCCGAGCGTTGGTGGGTGCCACGAACCTATGAGCCAGGCAAGGTGGTGTGCGATAACGGGCAAAATTTGGGGCCCGCCCTTAAGATGGGTTTAGGCTGGAGACACCCCTTGCCTGGCACATGTCAGAACCTTGTCGTCCAGAAATTTCTAAAGAGCCCCCCCGGGGTTGGTGCCTGTGAGGAAAGCTAAAGTTAAGTTCGTATTCCCCCGTTCGCACCCTGCTTCGTCCGCCGGGCGCATTGCAGCGTCAGCTCGGCCCCCCCGTCAACCGTTCAATTTTGATGTGGCAACAGCGGGATTTCCCCCCTCCAATGTCCAGGATTGTGGCAGCAGCAAAATGCTTTACGTAGTAAAGGGGACACAGGCTGAAAAAGCAGGGTGCGGACCTCGGGGTGTTGAGCCCCGGAGTGGAGTCGGTGAAAGGCTCTGCCCCATCCTTGCCAGTTTTGAGAAGTCCCAAAATGGTCAGTGGGAAAATCCCCTTGTCGCTGGCTTTGGTGATCTTAGTTCGGGAAACGATGTTGGACATCTGAAAAAAAGGGGTCCCCCCAGCGACGGAGGAGGAGACGGACACAGTGCGGACAGGGAGCCTTTCTCTCGCAAACCCACAAGGCCCGACGTTTCCAATTTCATGGTCTTCTTATGCGTGGGGGGGGGGCCCAGGGCTAGGCAATGGTGGCGCTCAGCTTCAGGGTGCATCATTCAGGAAGTCAGGGTTGTGTTAAAGCTGTCCCGGAGGCAGGGGGGAAAGGTTTTCCCTAGAACCCCGCCGTTACCGCGTCCTCCCTTGGAAAGAGGTTGGCCGAATTTGAGGCGGAGGAGGAAGATGAGGGGAAAGATCGTTTTTCTAGTGCCCCCGCCCAGAGGGTTGGGAAATCAAGGTCCTCTTCAATGAGTGCTTGGATGTCCATTTATCCAAAATGTCCCGCATTTTAAGGGCCCTCAAAAAGAAAAAACAGTTACTGGGGGCCCCCTCCTGGTCCCGGTACAAAACAAAAATCAGCACTTTCCTTTCCCCCCACCCAATAGGAGTAAAATGCGGGGAAAGGGGACCTTGTGTTGACAAAAGGAGAAATCTGTTTCGTCTGCTTCCGTCCCCAAAGTCACGATGGAACAAAATCAGCGAGTACGCAGTAGAGTGCCCTTAGCCGTAGCGGCCGCAGCAGAGGCAAGGTGGAGGGGGCCAAAAATTTGGGGACCTTGGCAATCTTATTTACCACCTCCCAATGCATGCAAAAGCAGGGTACACTCCAAAACCCAGAGACCAGCTTAAGATCATGGTGCACGACTATCTGCGTCTCAACACCGATGTTTTTGTATGTGTTCCGGACCCAATAGACTTCTGGGTATCCAAAATGGACGAATGGCCTGAGCTCGCTCGCACGCCATAGAGGTGTTGTCCTGCCAGCAGCCAGCGTCATATCTGAGCGGACCTTCAGCACAGCTGGAGGAGTCATTACAGACAAACGCATCCGGCTTTCCACAGTGAATGTGGATCGTTTGACTTTCATCAAGATGAATCAGGCATGGATCTCTGATGTTGTGGCCCCAATTGCCGAGGTCACCGATTAGTTGCTGGTCTACTTCACATTCCTCTCCAAACAGAAATGGTCCTCTTGAAAACTTTTTTTTAAAATGATCATTTCTTACTGCAATTTTTATTCTCTTTTCCCAACAGTTCATTTTGCTGGTTTTGCTGTGAGGAGACTGTAAAAGACAGCAAGGTTTCATGACAACACCGTATTCCATTTACTCACTTTATCTTTAGAAGTTTTCGCATTGTCAATGGTTTTGAGGTCATGTTGCTGTGAGATACAGCAATAATCATGGTCCTTTGGAACAGAAATGTGGCTTCTAAGTGGCATTTCTCCCTCACAATTTTTAACAGTGGCTGAGAAGTCATTTTTATAATTTTTTTGGGTCATGCTGCTTTGAAATGCAGCAATACTACAGGTCCTATTATAAAAAAATGTTGTTTCTAACAGACATTTGTTCTTCACAATTGTCCAAAGTGGCTCAAGGATCATGCTTTGAATTTTTGGGGGCATTTTGCTGTGACATGCAGCTATACATAAAAAAAGGTTTCTAAAATTATTTAAAAAAATTTGTTTTTTTCTTTTCACAGACATTTGGTTTTCTTCAACAAATTGTCAAGAGTGGCTCAAGGGTGATGGTGCTGTCAGAAACAGGAATAGGTAGGACACTGTTAATGGACACATATTGCAAAATGACTTGTTTTTGCAAGATCTTTAACATAGCTACCAATCCCTGTATTGAGACAACCCATTTAATACAATTAAAAAAGAGAAACAAAGACAGGGTGGGATTCCATCTATTTTAAAAATGTGTTTTCTAGAATTAAGCTACTAAAAAACTTGCATGTTAGAAATAGCTGTTAAAAAAAATTCCTCTGAATTGTACAAGGGAGGTACAGGAAAACTTGACCAGATGTAGGTTATTCAGAGGACATGGAGTATGGAGCACAGACAGAGAGCAAAGTACAGAGACAATTTCCTCCAGCACGTTGAGTAAAATGAGAAAAAGAATGCCAAGAAAAAGGGCACCTGGGTGGAACAGGAGCGTTAACCACCAGTATTTCCAAGTGAAGCTCAATTGGTCCGCACTCATACGGAGGGGCAAGCGCTACCCAGGACAGGGACAGTATATGTCCAGTGAAACTAAAATGGTGGTTGAAAGACTCCTTTTTCCGGCACTTTTTAATCTGGGGTCATACAGGTTTGGGGCTCATGCTGTGGCCCAGGACAGGGATATTCAATGTCCAGTTCAACTAAAATGGTGGTTGAAAGACTCCTTTTTCCGGCACTTTTTAATCTAGGGTCATACAGGTTTGGGGCTCATGCTGTGGCCCAGGACAGGGATATTCAATGTCCAGTGAAACTAAAATGATTGTTCAAATCATACTGCCTTCTGGCATTTTTTAATTTGTGGGTCATGCAGGTTTAAGGGTCATGCTGACATGCAAGACAGGGATAGTGAATGGTCTGTGATTTTTTTTTTCTGTGGCTTTTATAACCCAAGTGTGTTGCCTAAGATGTAGCACATATCCATTTGACTGTTGTGGATGTTAATTCCAGCTTCTCCAGCCCTGTTTGGGTGTAAGAATGAAGGTGTTGTTGCTCTCCCATAGACTTTAATGGTCATCGATCATAATCTACCATCGAATATCTTTTCGATGATGATCGGCTGTCGACCATCGACCGATGTCGATGGCCAACATAATCGCTCAACACTACTCATCAGCTTCTATGAAGAGATTCGTTCTAGACTGGATCGTGGTGAGTGATTGGATATCTATATTTAGATTTTTTTAAAAACATTTGATGCGGTGCCACATAAGGTTGGTAAGTAAAATGAGAATGCTTGGACTGGGGGAAAATGTTTGTAAGTGGGTAAGTAACTGTCTCAGTGATAGAAAACAAAGGGTGGTGACTAATGCTACATACTAGGACTGAATTGGTGTTATTAGTGGGGTACCACAGGGTCAGTATTGGGCCCTATTCTTTTTAATATATTCATTAACGATCTTACACATGGATTGCACAGTAGAATATCGATCTTTGCAGATGATACTAAGCGCTGTACAGTAATTAACACGAGGACAATGTTTTCTTACAAAGGGATCTGGATAAATTGAGACCTAGGCAGACAAATGGCAGATGAGGATTAACACAGATAAATACAAGGTTATGCACATGGGAAGTAAAAATCCACAATTACTTGTTAAATGGAAAAACACTGGGTAAAAGTGACATGGAGTAGGACTTGGGAATCCTGGTGGACAATAAACTTAATTGTAGCAGCCAGTGTCAGGCAGCAGCTGCCAATGCAAATAGGATCATGGGGTGCATTAAAAGGGGCATAGATGCTCACGATGAGAACATCATTTTCCCATTATATAAGTCAATGATCAGACCACACATGGAATATTGTGTACAATTTTGGGCACCAATTCACAGTAAAGACATTGTAGAGTTTGAACAGGTTCAAAGGCGGGCAACAAAAATATTAAAAGGACTGGGTGGACTGCAAAATCCAGAAATATTAGCAAGATTAGGGTTATTTAGTTTAGAGAAAAGACAACTTTGGGGATGGGGGAGAGGGTGGACATAATAAATATGTTTAAATATATCAAAGGTCAACATAGAGATCTCTCCCAATATATATTTATACCCAGGGCTGTATCTAGAACAAGGAGACATCCTCTATGTCTTGAGGAAAGAAAGTTTCTACATAGACATAGAAAGGGATTCTTTACTGTAAGAACAGTGAGACTGTGGAACTTTCTGCCAGAGGAACAGGTCATGCTGAATTCACTATCAGAGTTCAAAAAGGGTCTGGATGCATTTCTAATATAAAAGGTTATAGTGACCAGGATTCTGGAGAAGGGTCGTTGATCCAGGGATTTATTCTGATTGCCAGATTGGAGTCAGGAAGAAATGTTTTCCCTAAAATGAGGAGAATTGGCTTCTACCTCATGGGGGTTTTTGCTTTCTTCTGGATCAACACTGTAGCACAATAGGTTGAACTGAATGGACATCTGTCTGTTTTCGGCCTTACAAACTATGTAACTATGTAATAAAGCACATACTGGCCCAGATGTATGAAAGTTGCTGAGCCAGTTTTCTGTTGTAGGCTATGACAGAAATAAGGGTGTGCTCATATATGACATATTTCTAAAGCATTTGCGCCAAAAAGAATGCATCCATCTGACAAGATCCACACATTTGTATGCACCACTCTTCAGGGTGTGTGTCTATGCCAATTCATATGATACGACACATTTATGCAACTCTGATGCCAAAAAGTGTCTTAGTTCATGTGTTGCTATTCATGCAATTTTCAAAGTGGCAATTCTAAGACACTTTTTGGCACTCGGGCAGTTTGTCTTATGACGTGACACATTTGAAAGGTGCCGTGTACACTTTCAAACATAAGTGTTAACTCAACTTTTGCACAACATACTTTAGACACTTTCTACAAGGACACTTTTCATACATTTGGACTACTGTGTTCTATTGCAGTGTTGAAATCATGAAGTCTTTATTCTCAAGAAGCTAATCCTCTCAGATTTATTGAAGATAACAGAGTAACGTGAGAAGACTGAGGTTGGAGGCTCTGTGTTCTGCACATCCACAATGGCCAGTAGCGGCTTTGTGTATAAATAGCTGTTTACATGATATAAACATTGTTGGAAGCATAAATAAATGAATAAATAAATATACATAGATGTATATTGGAAATAAAATAATTCATAAAATAGTTGGTAATGATGGGAATACATACAGTATTTAAAACTATACTATAATGAACAAATACATATTATATTTCTATAATAGGAGTAGTACATAGGATGGCTAGATGGTGTCTTTATCTACCCACACCTTTCTATCACCTTAACTGAAAGTAATTGCAAGAAATACTTATTTATCCGTAGATGATGTAAAGTATATATATACCGTTGAAGCCAAAAGTTTACATACACTATATAAAAAGACACATATGCATGTTTTTCTCACTATCTGACATGAGATTAGAATAAACCTTACCCGTTTTAGGTCAATTAGGATTACCAAAATTATTTGAATTTGCCAAACACCATAAAATTGTTAGAGAATTGTTTTAGGCATTTTTATTACTTTCTACAAAGTCAAAAGTTTACATACACATTACTATCCTTTAAACAATTTGGGAAAGCCCATATGATAATGTCATGTTTTTGGAAGCTCCTGATAGGTTTATTGGCAACATCTGAGTGAAACAGAGACACACCTGTGGATGTATTTTATTACACACCAGAACCACACTGCTGCTGTGTATAACATCAAGAGAAAGTCTAAAGAAATCAGCCAAGATATCAGGAAGAGCATTGTGGACTTGCACAAGTCTCGATCATCCTTGGGTGCAATTTCCAGATACCTGTAGGTGCCTCGTTAACCTGTAAGAACAATTATATGCAAGTACAAACAAGATGAGAATGTCCAGCCATCATACCACTCAAGAAGGAGACGGGTTCTGTGTCTCAGAGATGAATGTGCTTTGGTCCGACATGTGCATATCAACCCAAGAACAAAAGCAAAAGACCTTGTGCAAATGCTAGTGGAAGCTGTTAAAATTGTGTAATTATCCACAGTGAAACGAGTACTGTATCAACGTGGGTTGAAGGCCACTCTGCCAGGAGGAAGCCATTACTCCAAAAGTAACATATAAAAGCCAGATTATTGTTTACAAATGCACACATGAACAAAGACCTACATTTTTGGATACATGCCCTGTGGTTTGATGAAACTGTTTGTCCATAATGACCATAGTTACATTTGGAGGAAAGAGGGAGAAACTTGGAAGCCTTAGGGCATGTCCCCACGGCACGTGTCTTCAGCCATTTTTTCAGCCGGTTTGCGTTTTTTCAGACCGCCTGAAAAACCGTCCGAAAATGAGCACAATGGTGCTCTATTGAAAACCCGTGCAGCAGTCCGTACTGCACGGGTTTTCCGTCCGGTGGTTTTTCCGCCCTCGGTCCGGCCGCAAAACATTGTGCTAGCACAATCTTCCGTCCGGTTTCCAGACGGAATCTGTGCAAGCCAATGTGAAGGGGAAGGCTTTTCTCCACTCATCGCGGAGAAAAGCCGCCCCGCCTCCCCCCCACCCCTCCCGCGGCCGTGGGGATGGCCGCAAAACAGGACAAATACCGGCCGGCAAACCGACCGGTATGTGTCCTGTGCCGTGAGAACGCGCCCTATGAACACCATCCCAACTGCTTTAAATACTTGGGGATATCCTACAGACAAGAGTAGGGGGAAGGCACGGAGGAAAATGGATTCTTATCAGTGCTATTTCTGTGTGTATGCATGATAAATCGATTGAATAAAGTGTAAGTATTGGTAGTATGGTTAGTAGACTGATTATTGGATGAAGTGAGTTCTACTTATCCGATAGAGTGGGTATAGATGAAATGGTTTTAACCTTTTTGTCAATACGCACGTCATTCAAATTAATAATCGGTTCTTTGTAGTCTTTTTAAACTGTGTTTGCTCTGCTTGAATGTATTGTCTGATAAAGGACTGCATGGCTCAGGAACAAACATTGTAACTAACTTATGGGATCAATAAAGAATACAATTTCTACCCCAATTACAACATCATGATATTAATCTATCTGGGAAGATTGTCGACATACCTCTGTGGTCTGATACAGGCTTTACTCACAAGGAGGCCCATACACTTGATACTTGATAGTGTTTCATGGCACTTCATAAATGTGTCATGTCATAAGACAAACTGACCGTGCATCAAAAAAATATCTTAGCCTCGACAGTTAGAAAACGGCATAAATAACACATGAACAGCAACACTTTTTGGCATGAAAGCTAGATAAATGTGTTGTATCGTACAAATAGGCATAGGCAAGCCTACTGAGGAGTGGCACAGACAAAAATGTCAGTCTTATCGGGCATTCTTCTAAGTGCAAATGATTTAAGAAGAGATTACAATTTGCCCTAAGGCAACTAATACCATACATTTCCTAACCACCACCTAGACTACTTTAAATGAACAAACAATAATACTAAAATATAACTTTTATTAACTTTTATAAAAGAACCATATTATCCTAAAGTAGCCAGACTCAGATACACTAACCTTCATAGAACTCTGACATTTTTCAGAGAAAATGAATGGTTGTACCTACAGTGAACCTAAACCATGGGTGCACCTGGTCTATAACTAGAAAATAAATGAAGGTATCCTTCATCCAACTCTGACAGCCATCAGTAAGGATGGTATATAGTTTTACCTGCAGTATGCCATAGGTGTGCTTGATCTAAGGATACCCCAACTTTGGAAGAGCTCTGACTATTGTCAGTAATAACAAATAGTTGCGCTTGCAGCACATGTAACCATAGGCGCACCTGGTTTAGAGTTGAAAAATAAATACAGATCACTTCCATAGAAATCTGACAACAGTCAGCAGTGATAGATAGATCGTTACACCTGCAGTACACCTAAATCATGGCTGCACCTAGTCTAGAGCTGGAAAGTAAATTAAGATAACCTTCATACGAGTAATGGTAAGTATTTACACCTACAGTGCACCTAAAACGTGGGTGCACTTAATCTAAAACTAGAAGGCAAATTCCCTTACAAATTCCCTTCATAGGACTCTGACAGCCGTCAATAATGGTGGATAAGTGGTTGCACCTGCAGTACAACTAAATCATGGGTACACCAGTCATCAGTAGTAATAAATAGTGTTTCCTGTAGTACACCTAACCACGAGTGCACTGATATTAACCACTGCAGACAGTTTTGACCTTCCTGAAAGAGCCCCATTTTTTAAATATGATGTGTCACTTTATGTGAGAATAACTTTTTGACACTTTTACCTATCCATGTGATTCAGAAACTGTTTTCTCGTAACATATTGTGCTTTAAGTTAGTAAGAAATTTTGGTTCAAACAATCTTTGTTTATTTGTGTAAAGTCTCAAAAAAATGTGAAAAATTTACCATTTTCAAACTTCAATAATTTCTCTCAAAATAGTTTATAACTAGTGATGAGCGATTGCGTCAACTATCGTCATCGGATCGATAGTCGATATTGGCAATTATCATGTTATCGCCGATGACGATTAAAGTCTAAGGGAGAGGAACAACACCTTCATTCTTACACCCAACAGGGATGGAGAAGCTGCAATTAACATCCACAACAGCAAACTGTATACGTGCTACATCTTAGGCAACACAATTAGGCAACAAGAGTCACAGAAAAAAACTCAGACTATTCACTATCCCTGTCTTGTACCACAGCACGACCCTTAATCCTGCATGACCCACAAATTAAAAAGTGCCAGAAGGCAGTATGATTTGAACCATCATTTCACTTGAACTGCAGCATGACCCTTAAACCTGTCGGACCCACAGATTAAAAAGTGCCGGAAAAGGAGTCTTTCAACCACAATTTTTAGGATGGAATCCCACCACGTCTTTGTTTCTCTATTTCTTAATTGTATTAAATGGGTTGTCGCACTACAGGGATTGCTAGCTATGTTAAAGATCTTGCAAAAACAAGTCATTTTGCAATATGTGTCCATTAACAGTGTCCTACTTATTCCTGTTGACAGCACCATCACCCATGAGTCACTGGTGAGAATTGTGAAGAACAAATGTCTGTTAGAAACCACATTTTTTAGAATAGGACCTGTAGTATAGCTGCATTTCACAGCAACATGCCCCCAAAAATTCAAAACATGATCCTTGAGCCACTCTTGACAATTGTGAAGAACAAATGTCTGTTAGAAACCACATTTTTTACAAAAGGACCTGTAGTATAGCTGCATTTCACAGCAACATGCCCCCCAAAATTCAAAACATGACCCTTGAGCCACTCTTGACAATTGTGAAGAACAAATGTCTGTTGCAAACCACATTTTTTAGAATAGGACCTGTACTATGTATAGCTGCATTTCACAGCAGCATGCCCCCAAAAATTCAAAACATGACCCTTGAGCCACTCTTGACAATTGTGAAGAACAAATGTCTGTTAGAAACCACATATTTTATAATAGGACCTGTAATATTGCTGCATTTTACAGCAGCATGACCCAAAAAATTATAAAAATGAATTCTCAGCCACTGTTAAAAATTGTGAGGGAGAAATGCCACTTAGAAGCCACATTTCTGTTCCAAAGGACCATGATTATAGCTGTATCTCACAGCACCATGACCCCAAAATCATTGACAATGAGAAAAATTCTAAAGGTAAAGTGAGTAATTGGAATACGATTTTTTCATGAAACCTTGGTGTCTTTTACAGTCTCCTCACCGCAAAACCAGCAAAATGAACTTTTGGGAACTGAGAATAAAAATTGCAGTAAGAAATGATCATTTTAAAAAAAAGTTTTCAAGAGGACCATTTCCTTTGGAAGAGGAATGTGAAGTAGACCGGCAACTAATCAGTGACCTCGGCAATTGGGGCCACAACATCATCAGAGATCCATGCTTGATTCAACTTGATGAAAGTCAAACGATCCATATTATCAGTGGAAAGCCGGATGCGTTTGTCTGTAATGACTCCTCCAGCTGTGCTGAAGGTCCGCTCAGATATGATGCTGGCTGCTGGGCAGGACAACACCTCTATGGTGTGGCCAGCGGGCTCGGGCCGTTCATCCATTTTGGATACCCTGAAGTCAATTGGATCCGGAACACATCCAAAAACATCAGTGTTGAGACGCAGATAGTCATGAACCATGATCTTAAGCTGGTCTCTGTGTGTTGTATGTGTGCCCTGCATTAAATGCGTTGGTGAGGTGGTAAATAAAGATTGCCAGAGGTCACCCAAGGCTTCTCCCACAATCCCTGCTGCTAGGTATTTGGACTCTATAGCTATCAGTTGCTGATGTTGTTCACCGTGACATTTGAAGAACGTTAAGCAGAGCAAAGATGCTCCGTTGATCAATCAGCACGGTCCCCAAATTTCTGCTTTTACTCTGAAATTTGGGGGGGGGAAAGGGAAAAGTGCTGAGTTTTGCTTTGTCCCGGGGATCGGGGGGGGGAGGGTGGCCACCCGTAATGTTGTTTTTTTGATGGCCTTAATGTGGGGATCTGTTGGCGGAAATGGAGCATCCAAGATCATGTGAGAGATGGACCCTTGATGCCCCAAGCCTCGGGGTCGGGGCACTAGCAAACTGATCTTCCTATCTCCCCCCTCCGCCTAAAATTTATGCCACTTTTTTCCAAGGCGGGGAATTTGGTAAGTCGGTGTCCAGGAAACTTCATCCTCCTCCTCCTCCGCTTCCTCCGGCACAGCTTCAACCAGCCGATTGCCTCACATAATGCCCCCCTGAGAGCTGATGCCGCCTTCACTACCCCTGGCCCCCGCCCCCTGCCTAATGAAGAACCGATAAAATTGTGAAAATGTCGGGCCTTCTGGATTCGACGGGAGAAAGGCTCCATGTCCCCATCTGTTCCGCTCCTCCCCCTCCTTTTGCTGGGGGGATCTGAGTTTCATATTTTCCAACACTTTCCAAAAATAAGATCACCACAATGTCATGCTGACAAGGGCATTGTTCGAATGCCCATTTTGGGGGTTTTCTTTAAAAGGAAAGGAAGTGCAGATCTTTCCCCTGCCCCCACTACAGTGGCTCAACCCCCGGGGTCCGCACCGTGCTTATCCGGCATGTTATTCTAGCGTAATGGCATTGCGCTGCTGCCCAATCGTGGAGCTGTGGGGAGGAATTTCAGGGGTTTTTCCACTTCAACAATGAGAGGGTTGGGGGAGCCGAGCTGACGCTGCAAGCCCCAGGCGGGACGAAGCAGGTTGGGATGGCGGAAGTGTGAGCTCAGCCCTCGAAATTTCTGGATGCAAGGTTCATGCAGTCCCAGGAAAGGGTGTTCCACCTACCGTCTTAAGGGGGGGCCAGCAGTTTTTTGCCCGTTTTTGCACACACCTTCCCGGGCACAGGTTCTTGCCACCACGAGCGCTCGGTTTTGTTCGAAGGCCGTCCCAGCTCCTGACCTGTGTGTTGACGGTCCCCAAAGCGATTAATATCAACACGGCCTGGTTTCTCGGGGGCAGGTATGCCCCCAGAGGCCCTTGGGGAAAAACCCCTGCACCACCCGCGGTTTTGAGAGAGTGCCCCGACCCTGAGAGCCCCCGTCACCACCGAGACATCCCCCAACTCACCCGTGGGCTGTCACAGAGATATAGTGGTTGGCCTGCTTACTGCCCAATTTTGTCAGTGGTCAAATGGACTTTGGGACCAGATGCAGACAACGCGCTTAAAATTTTTAAAAGACTCGTGGCGGGCCAGGGCATGGACGGCTTTTCGGGAAAAGAAATGCTGCTCGGCATCGGGATTGGGGCGGCAAGGGCCAACTGGGGAACCCATTGTGTCCACCGACAAAGGCAACATTTCCAAAGGGAAAAACCTGGCAATGCCGCATTCAGGTTTTGGGCTTTGGGAGGGTTTTGGGGTTTAAAGTGTTTCTCTGCTTTCCCAAAACTGGTAGAGAAGGCTGGTGCTGATGGCCGCTGTACGGCATGCAGGTCGTCAAAATGGGGAAAGGGAAGGGGGAGGATAGGTCTCTGGTGGTGCGGGGGTACCGGGGGGATGGTGGAGGCTGAACGGAGGGTGATCCTTGATCAGATTGAGAGACATGGGGAGCTGAGGAACGCTTGGGGTGGGGGGGGAGGAGGAGGCGGAGACAGAGGGTGTGACAGTGGTTGGAAGCCCCGGGTCGGTGTGGGCCTTTTTTTTGGCCCAAATGTTTTCCCTCCATTTCAACTCATGCATTAGCTGCATGTACTAACTTTTTTGGGGTTTTTTAACACCTAAGATTTTTCCTTCTACTGATGATTTACGGGAAAAAGGGAGAAAATGACATCGTGGGTGAAAAGAGGCTTGCTCGAAAAAGGCCCAGGCTTGAGAGGTCCCGGACCTTTTCGACGGCGATAAGCGAGGAGCGGTGGTTCCACTGCTCGTGGCTAGCGAAATAATCTCAGCGGACTTGGCGACCCTCCCCTCCCTTTTTGAGGGGAGGCTGTACTGAACTCCCCCTGTCCCTCCTCGTCCAGTGATGAAGCGCTCGAAGCAAATTCGCTGAAAAAACCACGTTAGATCCGCAATGTCGTCATAATCATAATAACAAGATGACTTCCCCGTCCTGACATTCTGCATCCTGGAGCTGCGGGTACAATAACACACTGCAAGGGGTTGCCCACCGCCGGGGTTTTTGCCGATTGGGCCGGCTTCCCTCTCCTCCTCTTATGGCATCAGCAATTGGGGGGTCAGAGCAAGAAATCATACTCTTTGGCCCCTTATCTTTGGAAAGCCTTCTGACCTTAACCGCATTTTGTCTCAAAGAGGTTTCAGAAAAAAGGATTATCCCCGTGGTGGGGACATGTTCAAATTTGGCTGCCTTGCTTTATGTTGGCGGATGTGGACATGATGATGATGACATTTGTGGCCCTGACTGGGGGACGAGGGGTAGCTGCTGGGTGCAGGTTGCATTTAACCCCGAAAAACAGATTGGATGCTGTTCGTTACTGAGATTACAGGGCCTGACCCCCATGACATCCCGACGGTCTTGATCCGCGATCCCCCTGGCTTGCATGTTGTCGCCAGCCCCTGGAAGGGCACCTTCTCTCGTACCTCTACCTCATGCCTCATCCCTCTTTGCTCCCTTTCCCCTGCATTTACTCCATGTTCGAAAAATAAAAATTTAAGAAGGTATGGAAAATTTTTGACAGCTCTTTTTGAAAGACACAAATCAAGCTATTGTTAAATA
Source organism: Phyllomedusa bahiana (assembly GCA_025379985.1). Classification (NCBI taxonomy): domain Eukaryota; kingdom Metazoa; phylum Chordata; class Amphibia; order Anura; family Hylidae; genus Phyllomedusa; species Phyllomedusa bahiana. The sequence goes on from JAODAL010012255.1 coordinate 69,160, forward strand.
CCTCTAATTTCCTATAACAACTAGATTAGAACTGAATTGTTTCTGGAAATACCCGGAAATGCGGTCTGGGGGAAAACCCTAAAAAAATCAAACAGTGTTCTTTTATCCTAGGGGTTTTACAACTGCCCGTAGGACTAGGAATTGATAGCGCAATGTATGATATTTTGTTGAAAATATCTGCCCAAACGAGATTCACCCAGTGCAAAAAAACTATTCAGAAGTTACATGGATGAGAAATTGCTTTTATTGCAGCAATGACAAACGAGAACAGTTGCTAGAAAATTGTCGTATAACGTGGCTATTTGAAAAAAACTAGGGCCGCACCACGTGCAATACAGCTATTTAAAAGTTATACGGATAACAAACGGTGGTTTTTGCACCAATGAAATACATCAACAGTAACTACAAAATTTCTGTATCCAAATTTAAGTACAAGGTGGCTATCTGAAAAAAAACTGGGGCGAACTAAAGTGCAATACAGCTATTTAAATGTTGTACGGATAATAAAAGGTGGGTTTTGCACCAATGAAATACAACAGCAGTTACCACAAAATTTCTGTATTCAAATTTAAGTACAGGGTGGCTCCTTGAACAAAACTGGGCCGCACCAAAGTGAAATACAGCTATTTAAATGTTGTACGGATAATAAAAGGTGGTTTGGCACCTATGAAATACACCTGCAACTACTAGCAAATTTCTGTATCCTAATATAAGTACAAGGTGGCTCTTTGAACAAAACTGGGCCGCACCAAAGTGAAATACAGCTATTTAAAATTTATACGGATAATAAAAGGTGGGTTTGGCACCTATGAAATACACCTGCAATTACTAGCAAATTTCTGTATCCTAATATAAGTACACAGTGGGTATTTGAACAAAAATGTGATGCACCAAAGTGAAAAACACCTATTCATAATTTATACGGATAATAAAAGGTGGGTTTTGCACCTATGAAATACACCTGCAATTACTAGCAAATTTCTGTATCCTAAAATAAGTACAAGGTGGGTCTTTAAACAAAAATGGGCTGCGCCAAAGTGTAAAACACCTATTTAAAAGTTATACAGATAAAAAAAGGTGGGTTTTGCACCAATGAAATACAACAGCAGTTACTAGAAAATTTCTGTATCCTAATGTAAGTACAAGGTGGGTCTTTGAACAAAACTGGCTGCCCCAAAAAAAAGGTACTATTTCACCTCAGGTGCGAGGTGTGCTGGCCAAAAAAAAGCCATTTCAATGCAGGTTCAAAGCAGAGTCTGGGCTGCACAATATACGCTCTCCTTTCAAAAGCCTGCCTGCCTGCCTGTGGTCGTTCGCAACCCACCCCCTCCCCGCGACTGTACAGCGCTAGATGCTTCTTTAAAAGTCTCTGTCTAACTAACTAAGAACTGAAATTCTCTAATCTACCTATGTTCTAATGTTTAAGCTAAAAGCATAGTTATCTGTATGAATAAAGAGAACTGTGTCTCAGAGCTGAGCTGTATTGAGAGAGATCTAACACACGTCCTGCTCTAACGATAGACACTGACACAATGATGAAGAACAGGAAGTGCTGTTCTATGCAAAATGAGGTCATGTGATTTTCCCAGCCAATGACAACCATACACATCACAGTCATGACGTCGCACACCCAGCTCACCCTGCTCTACGCTCTAAGCTGATTTTCTGGCCGCCAAAATGACAGGAAGCGCAGAAAATGGCGCGATAGTAATAGATTATACACAGATTCTCACCTAAAATATCGCATGATCGGAAATTTCCGATCAACCTAAAAACCGTGCTGATTTCAACTTTGTCGATTATAATCGCTCATCCCTATTTATAACTAGCATCTACCATACACCCACTGAAGGTTAGAATCATTTTTTAAATGTCTTTTTTTATGACATTAGGGGGCTTAGAAATTTAGTAGTCATTTTTCACATTTTTAAGAAAATTTGCAATATACATTTTTTAGGGACCAGTCCAATTCTGACGTGGCTTTGAGGAGCCCATATGGTAGATACCCCCATAAATGACTCCATCTAAGAAACTACAGCCCTTAAAGTATTTACAACAGTGTTTAGAAAGTTTGTTAACCCTTTAGGTTTTTCACTGAAATGAAAGCAATGTGGAGGTGAAATGTAAAAATTTTACTTTTTTTGCAGATTTTCAGTTTTTATCCATTATTCACAGGAACATGGAAGATGTGACCAGGGAAATGCAACTTAATATTGATTCCACAGATCCTGCTGTTTTCAGAGATTACCCATATGTGGTCCTAGTGTGCTATTTGGCTCAACCACAAGCCTCAGAGTAAGAGGAGCACCTACTGGACTTTGGGGTCTCATTTTCAATACAATTTTATAAAGCGCCATTTCATTTCAAGTTTGCGAACACCCTAAAAGACCCCATAATGAAAACCACACCCCTTAAGAAATATGTTCAGGGTGGTAGTGAATTTATTGACCCCACAGCTGTTTCACATATTTTTTTAAGCGTTTGGCTGTGAAAATGAAAAAAAATAATTTTTTTCCAACAATCTGCAATTTTAGCTGAAAATGTTTAATTTTTACAAGGAATCCTGCAAAAAGCCCCACCGAATTTTGTTACACCATTTCTATCAAGTTAGGCAATACCCTATATGTGGGGACATTTTGTTTAGGGATAGTGTGTGTCAGGGACTAGGTTCCTGCCGGGGGCGCCCTTTTTGGGGCGATTACCTCATGTTCTCGTATAGAATAGGATAGGTCAAGTAGGGATTTGTAGGATTTTTACTGCTTAGGTCCCAGTATTCATACACACACGAGTATATTACTATAACCATTTTTTGTTTTGTTTGGGTGTACGCACATCGTCTTTAAGTTTTAGATATCTTTATTAAAAGTTAAATTTTAGCCAAACACATTTTTTTCTGTGGTGTTGTTTAATACCCTATGTGTGGAAGTAAACTGCTGTGTGGGTGCATGGCAGGGAATACAAGGGAGAGAATGCTATTTGGCTTTTGGAACGCAGATTTTGGTGGGAGCCATGTCTCATTTGCAAAGCTCCCAAAGTATCATAACAAGTATAACCTTCCAGAGGTCAACCCATTTTGATTCAACACCCCTCATGGATCTCATCTAGAGGTGTATTGTGCTTTTTGGGCGCACAAGTGTTCCATAGTTTTTTTTAGCATTGGGCTATGAAAATGAGGGGAAAAACACAGTTCTGCCATTGTTTTTCGGCTTTAATTTTACAGCGTTCACTGTACAGCATAAATTACATAATAACTTTACTATGTGGGTTTGTACAATTACAATGATATAAATTTTATATAGTATTTTTAGTTTTTATTACTTTAGGTTTTATTAGAAATGTGTTTATAAAAAATTGCATTTTTATGTTGTCATAGTCCGATAGCGATAACTTATTTTTCTGTATACAGAGCTGATTATGGGCTTGTTTTGTTTGAGTTGACATTTTTATTGGTACTATCAGAGGTGCATATGACGCTTTGATCACTTTCTATTAAGGTTTGTAAAGCATTTTGAATGAAATACAGCAATCCTGGAAGTGTGTTTTATTTTTATTTTTAACATCGGTCACCGTAAGGTATAAATGACATGCTTGCTTTTATATCATGTCATTTTTATACTTTACTGCTTTTACAAAATAAAAACTTTTATTCAAAAAGAAAGATACGTTTTTTCATCACCATAGTCTGAGAGCTATAACTTTTTAATTTTTCTGTGTAAGGACATGTGTAGGGGCTTTCTTTTTGCATGATGAGTTGATGTTTTTATTGGTAGATTTTTTTGGGGGGATAATGCTTTTTGATCTGTTTTTTGGAAGGCAGTACTGCAATCCTAGTAGTGTTTTTAAATTTTATTTTTAACAAAGCTCACCATGCAGTATACTTGACAAGTTACTTTTACTCTCTGGGTCGAGGCGATTACGGCGATATCTAATTTATATAGTTTTCTTTATGCTGAAGTGCTTTAAAAAAAAAGTGTTTTTATTGTGTAAAACAATATTTATGCTTTATTCTGATAGCCAGAAATTTTTTTGCTGGATGAATTGACGTTATAAATGGTGCCACTTTGACATTTATATAAGTTTTTGATAGCTTTTTATTCCATTTTATGTGCTGCGGGATTAACACAAATCGCAATTCTGTGATTTTGTTTTTTCATGTCTTTTACAGCGTTCACTGTGAGGGTTAATTAACATGACAGATTTATAGGGTAGGTAGTTACATATGCAGCAATACCAAATATGATTACTTTATTTATTTCTATCTTTTTGGGGGCGATTGCCATTTCTAAAGGGGAAAAGGGTGATGTACGTGTTTTTATTTTATTTTTCGTGTTTGTGTTTTACTTTTATTCAATTTTTCACCTTTTTTTCACTTTTCTCCTTATGGGATTTGTATAAATGATCAATACAGAGCAGAAATGCTCTATACTGGTCTCTATGGCAACTGTCAGTCACCATGCCTGGCAATGCCCACAATGCATTGCGGGGCATGGTGACATCACAGACAGCCCAGATGCTTTAGTAAAGCACCTGTAACGATTACAGGCAGAAGGAACTCTCTCCTTCTGTCTGTGCCTTAGCTGCAGTGATCATGATAGATTGTGACAGCTAAGGGTTAATCACCCGGAAAGAGGTTAAAAGTTGCAAATCATTGCACCCTGCCCCGACATGTTTCGCCACAGACGTGGCATACTCAGGGGTTTCAGAGGTGGCCCACATGGCTCAATGGAGCTCTTACTATGTACCTTGTTGTATGGGAATTGCATTATAACCTTACATCTATATCCCCTGATGAACCTCTATATATATCACAGAGGAGGAAACACATTGAGATAGTGGAGCTATATGTTTAGGACATCAAAATTTTTTAATTTCCCATCTACGTGATATTTCTATTCAACAAGATATGAAGGTTCTGTGTTTATCAGGGTTATATACGGTGAGGTTTCCAGAATACAGCACCACCCTTGTCGGTGTGACTACCCTGTGGTGAAAAAGAGCTAATTAAAGGATTTATGATGGTTAGTGGTGCACCTTGAACCCTTTCCCCCTCCCTCTTTGCCCCACATTTTGACATCATTAAGAACATATGGAGCATATACCGAGCGTACCGGACTCCCTGAGCAAACAACTAACCATGAGTGACACCATACTATAAAGGATATTGTGTTTTAGTATATACAATTTTTTCAGTCCCTATACTGCTTCACCTTGTATTGATCTACTGGACCATCCTGCTGTTGAAGCCTTAGACTGGGTTAGGTTTATACACAATTTTATTAGTAATTAATCAAAGGTATATCATCATCTTTGGTGTGTCGGAATGAGAATCTGAAAGGGGACCAGGAGGTAAATATCACATATTTAATGTTACAATATTGTTAGAGTCATAACTTATATTTCTATCAATGGTACCATTTAGGGGTACATAAGAGTTTTTGATTACTTTTTATTACATTTTTTGTGAGGCTGAATGAACAAAAAAATGCATGGATTTTTTTTACTTATTTATTTTTTGCACCATTTACAGTATGGATTAAATAACATGATATTGTCAATGTTTAGAGCCTTAACTATCATGTTTCTTATATTTTTATTCCATTACTATATAAAGTATTCTTTTATTGGGGAAACAAAGGTTTTGTATTTGTTTTTATTTTTATTTATTTATTTATTTATTTAAATACTAAAACTATATGTATCAATACAATAATATAATGCTATGTATTATGCCTTGGACATACAGCTTATAAAGCAAACCCTTATAAGCTTCTGTACATGGCAAGTCTATAGGCCATTATTTGGCCTTAGCTGCCATGGCATTCATTGTCACTCTGTGATTGTGTTGCAATGCAATATTAATTACTTGTTTTAAAACAAAAACATTTTTTTTGAAAATAACCTGTCTATTATTAGTTATATAATAATTATGATATTTAATGGGGTCAAAATGTTCTGAAATCCACCTTTTGACTTCAATTTTCAAATAGAATCAATGTTTGTTTTGCTGTTAATAATGATTAGTGAGATTATTTATGGTGATTTCCACACCAACTTAAAATAAGTCAAGTGGAAAAGTCAGAGCTTTCTGTGATTAATCACATTACAAGCAGTGCTAGGTTGCTGTAGACCTTGATGATATTGCAGGAAATGGTCAGCTGCTCCTAGTACAAATATGCATTTAATAATAATGAGGAGAATGTAGGGGGATTGTAAAAATCACCATTAAAATTGTCATATGTATGCAAACTGAACTCAGTATTTTCATTTCATCACAGCTCACACTGTTCAAACACTGAAAGGTGCCATAAAGCGAGTGTGGGAAAGTTCGGGAAAAATAACGAAGAAAAAAACACTGCTGATAGTTTGCAAAGTAAATGACTTTTTAATTAGAATGATTCACAACTTATTGTGCCCTAGAGCTGAATGATTGGTATTATGTGTTGCTCTAAAAACAAACTGCAATATCAAGGTAATAAAAACGGTATTTTGTGAAATCTATTGAATGGTAAGGTCTTTCTTTTACATTTGTCCTAATAAGATACACCAGGTTGATATAGGAAGATCTTTTCTATTACTTAGACTTAAAAGGACTTCAAGCAACCAATAAAAATAGTGCAATTTATGTGCTCCTCCCCTCCCCCAAGAACCTCCTTTAAAGGGATATAGCCATATCATAGAGCTATGGCATATCGCTAGAATTTACAATGGGCAATGGGAGTCTGGGACACCATGGTGCCTCTAAAGAAGGGGATGCAATGCTGAATCAGTAAAAGCTGCAATACATGTGTTTCCGTTTAAAAAAAATACATGTATATGAAGTAATACTTCAACACCAGAACTCAGTTTTACCACAATACAGTGATTAATACTACATCCAATAATATTATCCCTACACATGGCCCAAGTAACAGCAGTACTCTATAGCTAGTGCTTTAACAACTACATACCGATTCAATAGTATTTACACAACTTACTTGTACAATTAAAACCACTATAACCGCCCAGCTGCTGGGCTGTGAGGAGTTGCTGCATCATGGTGGTCAAGTGGTTCACCTGTTGCACACTCTGAGTGATCTGCAGCAACTGTTGAACAACAAGCATGGTGATATCTCAGCAGAAGCACCTTGGCTGGATCCATGGCCAGACCGAACTGTAACAGATGGCTTATGGTAACGGCAGGCCCGCAAGGCAGATTGGACCTGCTGTGGTGGGAGACTACCAAGTCACTACCCCCGACATGACTTGATTGTGGTTACAGACAGGGTACAGCGTGGTACAAGAATGGCAGGCAACTCATGGTCGGAGACAGGCAGGAAGGTCAGGGCATGCAGCAAGGTTTGTGGTCGAAGGACTGAAACAGGAGGAGTCTGGTACATGTTAATCACTAGATACACAGAGGAAACACTTTCTCACATAGGCTATGGCACTATGGATCTGGCAAGGGCAGGAGGAAGCGGCAGGGGTAAATAGGGTCAGCACCCGTTGATAACAAATCACTGGTACGCTGGTCCTTTAAACTTCACTGAGTTGCCACGCTCATGCCCTAGGAGGTGGGGACATGTAATGGCCAGCAGAGGCAAAACAAGGAGTGAGGAGAAGGGAGTACAGGCCAGAAGTGCAAGCGCACCAGCAGCCTGACATGCGGGTCGCAGCGCTATTCGTCCCTGGCAGCATTTGGGGAAAGGAGACACTAATGTGCCCATGGCCTGATATGCGAGCTGCGAGGGTACTCGTAACAGTATTAATCATTATTAGCGTCCAGATTTTCCTTTTAACTTTTATTTAGTAATATATACTATACATAAGTGTCACCAGGTTTACCTAAAGTGCTATTGAAACTAGGAACACCAACTTGTAACTGTTTATTCCCATCTGTAATTATTTACTATTTTTAATAAACCTATGAACTACAATGGTTTTGTCACAGGCAACGGTAGTGGAGTCTCTGAACCACCACAAGCGATGGCGTAAGCCACGCCAGGGAGCGGAATCTAAGTAGGTCCCTGTTTTCGCCAGAGCCCGCCGCAAAGTGGGATGGACTTACTGCGGCGGGAGTCTACCAGGTCACTACCCCTGATGTGACTTGATTGTGGTGGCAGCCGAGGTGTAGCGTGGTACAAAATCGTAAGGCAGGCTCGTAGTCGGGGAAAGGCAGGAAGGTAAGGACAGGTGGCAAGGTTTGTGGTTGAGGACAGGCAGGAAGGTCAGGGCAGGCGGTAAGGTTCGTGGTCGAGGGACGGAGGCAAACGGTACGGTACACGGTAATCAGACAAGACTTCAGAAATGCTTTCTCAGTAGGCTAATGGCACTAAAGATCCGGCAGAGTAACCAGGAAGAGGCAGGCTTAAATAGGGGCAGCGACCAGCAATAGCAAATTACCGGTGTGCTGGCCCATTAAATTTAACACTGCTGGCGCGGGTGCACCTTAGGGAGCGGGGCCGGGCGTGACAGAGACTGCAGCAGGAGCATGGCCAAGTAAGTACACAGGGAGACAGGCAGGGGAATGAGTGCGCCCGTGACCCAACATGCGGGATTGAGGGTCACAGGGGCATCCGTGACTGGTTTCTTGCACCAGGAATTTTAGGCACAGGGTGTGAGGGACTTGCTCGCAAGAGTTTACAATCCATTAGACAGGTTTCAATCTATACCTATAAAGAAGGTAAGAAAAATACAATATGAAAAAAATGCAGTAAGAAAAGAAAAGTTTCCAGATGTGTATATGGCCAGGTATACATGAAAAGGGATTATTCGGGTTCCATAAAAACCCACGGAAATTGTACAGTATTTAAAGAAAATATGCATATGTATAAATGTCTAACAATGCAGACTTCATACCTTAACTGAAGCATGAAATAGAAAAAAGCAGAGAAACTTAGTGGTATCCAATATTTACCATCTGAACATAAAATCTTTACCAATAAATAAGATATATAAAGTGTAAATCTTTATATACAGTGCCATATGTTTATGAGATATTGTTAAATGTTTCTATAAAATTCCAAAATGAAGACTAGAAAATAAAGATTTTCTGCACTCTTATTTTATTATTCAGACCATAGTTAATAATATATTATATGAGAATTTCCTCGAAATCGCCCTGCTTACAAAATAAAGTGTTAAATTAATTCAACAGCATTTTATGACATGCCATTGCAGGAAAATCCCACCGGAGGCCATACAATGTACAGTATAATTGTGCCACTATATAATTGTACCCAAACTGGCTTTCAGCAAATTGAAACTAGAAAATGAGGCCATAGAGATACATGAATAAGATTACTTGTGGATGTGAATGCAGGCCAGGCTGCTGTGATAAGCACAGATGCAACTCATATAGAATTGCTTGCATTATAAAGAATTCTATAGAAACATATGACTGGAATAAAAATGAAAATCTATTGTTTTACACCAATTGGAAGAATGTGAAATTTCTGTATGTCCTTTCTCTCCTTTCCTGTCAACAAAGGAGAGTTATTATCCCTTCCCTTCCCCTCCCCTCCCACTGCAAAGCGTCCCCCCCACCCAATCCATCAGCTTTGCCTAATTATGCCGGGGCAAACAACTGCTTTACTTATGGTTTTACTCTTGTCCTATCTAATCACTTTCAACAGTTTTAGTTCAGCAAATAACATCCTTCATGACTCTGCACAACTCCTTGACCCCTGCAAACAAGCACTTCACAGAAAGTGTAATTAATGATGTCTAAGGCATTATGGATATATGAAATTCAGTACAGTGTCAAGTCACCTGCATATAAATTCTCAAAATTTACATATACACTTTAGGGGACACCCAACAACTGTCAGGAAAAGTGAGTTGTGATTTCTTGGTTTGTTGCTGTTGTTCATTTTATATATTTTAATGACTTATGGCTGTGTTCAGTTACGTACCCTTCAGAAGCTTTTTAAAATGAAAAAGTGGACTAATAAATATAAGAAAACAAAATTACCCAAAATCACAATGGGGAAATTTTTACAAAAGGGGACAATAGGAAAGATAAAGTAACAAATTTTAAGGGTGCTACCCCTAAATAAATTTGTGGTTTTGGGTTGCCCACCCCCCTGCAAATAGAATCTGCATAAGTTATGTACAGGCATAGATTTCTACTATTGTTTAATATAAACTATGCTAAAGGAGTTAGGCTGTTGGAGGCTCACCCATTCCGCTTAAAGAGAAATTAAAATCTTGAAAAGTTGCAATTGTTTGCACAAAAAAACTCCCCTAAACTTTGCAACTTTTGTATACAGAACAAAAACACTAGTGTAAGTAATTTAATAAACTTCTCTTAAAATTTTGAGACAAAAGTTATTGTAATTTGAGTCTGTTCTCCAGGACGCTTTGTTCAAGCCTTGATCCTAAGAGTCAAAATACCTCTGATACTATCAATATTTCTTAACCAATTTGTTGCTTCATAAATTCAACAAATTAACTAGTTAAAAGAAAAATTAAATTTGTTTGTATAAAATAGTAACTGTAGTAATTGTAATAAAAAAGTAAAATATTTTCTTAAATGCCCACTATCTGTGAATTACGTAGGAATTGTTTAGCTTGTTTCCCCGCCCTTTTATTCCTGTCTTAAAACCAAAAAAAAGTACCTTTTTTATTTAAAAGAAAAAGAAGTTTGTTATTCCTTATTATATACCTCAGCTGATTCAGAACCTCTTTGTTTCCTCTACAGCACTGTTTGCTTAAAATGTTCTTTTCCTTTCATAAAAAAATTTTGAGTATTGCATGTTTATAGATATTTGCAGAGCTTGGACAGAATATGTTAATATAATTTCATGCTGCAAAAAGCTTTTTTTAAAAAATGGGACGTAGTTGTTAGTGTGGCTGGCCAGGAAAGGGGAATAGTATGAAACAGTATTAGTTATAACTTTTTTTTATATTACATAGCCTTGAAAAAAACTGCAGCACTCACTGATTGGAAGAAAAGTGAATGGAGCTTTATTCCATATCCAAAGACAACGTTTCGTGCCAAAATCGCCAGCTTTGGAAATGGAATAAAGCTTCATTCAGTTTTTTTCCAATCCGTGAGTGCTGCAATCTTTTTGAAGCTGTACATTTTGACCTGTGACTGAGGTTGTTTTTTTTTTTTTTTGTTGCACCCCGATTCATATTGTTGTTAAGGAAGTGCTACCTATATCTATATACTATATACAGTTAGGTCAATATATATTTGGACGCTGACGCAAATTTTGTTTATGGTACCTGTTTACTGAAACATATTCAATATATAGTTATATAATGGACATGGACATACAATTCAGACTTTCAGTTTTTATTTGAGTGTATCCACATTAAAATTGGATGAACAGATTAGGAGTTTCCGCTCCTTAACATGTGCCACTCTGTTTTTAAAGGGATCAAAAGTAATTGGACAAATTAAATAATTGTAAGTAAAATGTTCATCTCTAATACTTGATTGAAAACCCTTTGTTGGCAATGACTGCCTGAAGTCTTGAGCTCATGGATATCACCAGATGGTGTTTTCTCCTTTTTAATGCTCTGCTAGGCCTTTACTGCAGCAGTTTTCAGATGCTGTTTGTGGGCCTTTCTGTCTGAAGTTTAGTCTTTAACAAGTGAGATGCATACTCAATTGAGCTGAGACCTGGTGACTGACTTGGCCATTCAAGAATATTCCACTTCTGTGTTTTAATAAACCCCGGGGTTTCTTTGGTTTTATGTATTGCATCACTGTCCATCTGTATTATGAAATGCCGACAAATCGGCATTTGGCTGGATTGGAGCACACATTATGCCTCTAAATAATCTCCAGGATGTAGGTGTATTAATATCCAAATCTACCATAAAGAGAAGACTGCATGAAAGTAAATAGAGAGGGTTCACTGCACAGTGCAAGCCATTCATAAGCCTCAAGAATAGTGTTGAGCGATTATTCGATTATTATCGACAAAGTTGAAATTGGCACAGTTTTTATGTTATCCGAAATTTTTAGATCATGCGATAATTTAGAATAAAAACTGTGCATCATCTATTAAGATCGCGCTATTTTCGGCGCTTCCTGTCATTTTGGCGGCCAGCAAATCAGCTTACAGAATAGAGCAGGGTGGGGATGTTTGTGCGACTCATGACTGGGATGTGTAGGTTGCGATTGACTGGAAAATCACATGACCAAGTTTTACATAGAACAGCGTTTCATGTTCAGCCTCAGTGTCTCTCAGCGTCTCAGAGCAAGAAGGGCATGCGCTCTGCTTGTGTCCAAACAGCTCAGCAAAATTAGTCTATGACTTCACAGAGAAAGCTCTCCTGTTAGCTGTGATCCCTTTCAACTTTGTTTTGATTAGATATTGGAAGATTTTATGTAGTTAGGTAGAGAATTTTAAAGGAGCATCTACCGCTGTAAAGTCATGGGGGGAGGGGAGGGGGCCCCCGGAAACACAGACGAGCTCTATAAAGAATACTGGATAAAGTTCACCAAGACTTTGTGTAGACATTGCACTGCAATAGCTTTATTATTAAAAATTTTCTATTGAAATATTTCCTGGGTATTGGGGCAGCCTGAACTTATATTAGGATACACATCTTTTCTAGTAACTGCAGGTCTCTTTGTTAGGTGCAAAACTCCACTTTTATTATCAGTATAAAATTTCAGATGGGTTTGTTTCTTTTTAAAATTTTTGGGCCAGTCCAGTTTTGTTGATAGACCCACCTTGCAGTTAAATTTGATTCCAGCATTTTGTAGTCACCACAGGTTGATAGGTGCCAAAATACCTTTTATTATCCGTATACATTTCAGGTTCGTGTTTTTTCACTTTTGCCCATCCAGCTTTGTTTATAGAGCCACCTTGCAGTTAAATTTGAATCCAGCAATTTTGTAGTTACAACAGTTGAATTGATAGGTGCCAAAAAATACCTTTTATTATCCAAATACATTACAGATACGTGTTTTTTTACCAAAAAACTACAAAGCTACACTTACAGCTCAATGGCTGATGGATACCAGCAGCAGGCTTCTATGGCCCTTATGCTGCATGGGAAAAGATGGCAGGTGCCGTTAATTAATGAGCAAATGCTCTAGGTACCAATTCACACCAGCATGCAAAAAACCACATTATAACACATGGGAAGACTGCTAAAAATGCAACAATCCCTGATGAAATTGCATATGGATAAAGCGATACAGAGGGTAACGCCATCTGTACAGATACACCATGCTGGGTATCAGCTTATATCCCCCACAAACAAAAAAAAAAAGTATGTGGGCAACCCGCCCAGCATTTAGAAGGTGCACTGCACAAAATACTTGTCCCCTAAGCTCCCAGTATTTTTTGGGCAAAAAGATAACTTGCGGGGAAAAATATCAAAATTTATGAGGTATTAGTTGATACAGAAGCTACATTAACCCAAGCTCGCAAGCCAACGGCAAGGCTCCTCATGTCTTGGCGAGTCCCTACACTATCAAACAAAAACAAAACCACAGAAATGGGACATAATTTACCAAAAAACTCCAAAGCTACACTTAATGCTCAATGGCTGATGGATACCAGCAGCAGGCTTCTATGGCCCTTATGCTGCATGGGTAAAGATGGCAGGTGCCTTTATTTAATGAGCCACTGTCTAGGTACCAATTCACACCAGCATGCAAAAAACCACATTATAACACATGGGAAGACTGCTAAAAATGCAACAATCCCTGATGAGAATTGCATATTGGATAAAAGCGATACAGAGGTGAACCCCACTGTAAAGATACACCATGCTGGGTATCAGCTTATATCACCCACAAACAAAAAAAAAAAAAGTATGTGGGCAAGCCGCCCAGCACTTAGAAGGTGCACTGCACAAAATACTTGTACCCTAAGCTCCCCAGTATTTTTGGGCAAAAAGATAACATGCTGGGAAAAATATCAAATTATGAGGTATTAGTTGATACAAGTAGCTACAGTAACGCTTGCTCGCAAGCCAAACGGCAAGGCCCCTTTCATGTCTTGCGAGTCCCTACACTATCAACAAAAACAAAACCACAGAAATGGGACATAATTTACCAAAAAACTACAAAGCTACACTTACAGCTCAATGGCTGATGGATACCAGCAGCAGGCTTCTATGGCCCTTATTGCTGCATGGAAAAGATGGCAGGGTGCGTTAATTAATGAGCAAATGCTCTAGGTACCAATTCACACCAGCATGCAAAAACCACATTACAACCATGGGAAGACTGCTAAAAATGCAACAATACCTGATGAGAATTGCATATGGATAAAGCGATACAGAGGGTAACGCCATCTGTACAGATACACCATGCTGGGTATCAGCTTATATCACCCACAAACAAAAGAAAAAAAGTATGTGGGCAAGCCGCCCAGCACTTAGAAGGTTGCACTGCACAAAATACTTGTACCCTAAGCTCCCAGTATTTTTGGGGCAAAAAAGATAACTTTGCTGGGAAAAATATCAAAATATGAGGAATTAGTATATACAGTAGCTACAGTAACGAAAGCTCGCAAGCCAACGGCAAGGCTCCTCATGTCTTGCGAGTCCCTACACTGTCAACAAAAACAAAACCACAAAAAATGGGACATAATTTACCAAAAAACTACAAAGCTACACTTACAGCTCAATGGCTGATGGATACCAGCAGCAGGCTTCTTTTGGCCCTAATGCTGCATGGGAAAAGATGGCAGGTGCCGTTAATTAATGACCCAAATGCTCTAGGTCCCAATTCCCACCAGCATTCAAAAAAACCCATTATAACACATGGGAAGACTGCTAAAAATGCAACAATACCTGATGAGAATTGCATATGGATAAAGCGATACAGAGGGTAACGCCATCTGTACAGATTCACCATGCTGGGTATCAGCTTATATCACCCACAAACAAAAGAAAAAAAGTATGTGGGCAAGCCGCCCAGCACTTAGAAGGTGCACTGCATTTTTAGCAGTCTTCCCATGTGTTATAATGTGTTTTTTTGCATGTGGTGTGAATTGGAAACCTAGAGCATTTGCTCATTAATTAACGGCCCCTGCCATCTTTTCCCATGCAGCATAAGGGCCAAATAGAAGCTGCTGCTGGTATCCATTCAGCCATTGAGCTTTAAGTGTAGCTTTGTAGTTTTTTGGTAAATTATGTCCCATTTCTGTGGTTTTGTTTTTGTTGATAGTGTAGGGACTCGCAAGGGCATGAGGAGCCTTTCCGTTGGCTTGCGAGCTTGCGTTACTGTAGCTACTGTATCAACTAATACTCATAAATTTTATATTTTTTCCCCGCATGTTATCTTTTTGCCCAAAAATACTGGGGGGCTTAGGGTACAAGTATTTGTGCAGTGCACCTTCTAAAATGCTGGGCGGCTTGCCCACATTTCTTTTTTTCTTTTGTTTGTGGTGATATAAGCTGATACCACATGGTGTATCTGTACAGATGGCGTTACCCTCTTTTATCGCTTTATCCATATGCAATTCTATCAGGTATTGTTGTATTTTTAGCAGTCTTCCATGTGTTATAATGTGGTTTTTTTTCATGCTGGTTGAATTGGTACCCAGACCATTTGCTCATTAATTAACGGCACCTGCCATCTTTTCCCATGCAGCATAAGGGCCATAGAAGCCTGCTGCTGGTATCCATCAGCCATTGAGCTGTAAGTGTAGCTTTGTAGTTTTTTGGTAAATTATGTCCCATTTCTGTGGTTTTGTACGTGTTTTTTTACTTTGGCGCACTACAGCTTTGTTCATTGAGGCACCTTGCACTTAAATGTGAATACAGCAATTGTGTAGTTACCACAGGTGAATTGATAGGTGCCAAAAAATACCTTTTATTATCCGAATACATTACAGATACGTGTTTTTTCACTTTGGCGCACTACAGATTTGTTGATAGAGCCACCTTGCAGTTAAATTTGAATCCAGCAATTGTGTAGTTACCACAGGTGAATTGATAGGTGCCAAAAAATACCTTTTATTATCCGAATACATTACAGATACGTGTTTTTTGCACTTTTGCCCAGTCCAGATTTGTTGATAGAGCCACCTTGCAGTTAAATTTGAATCCAGCAATTGTGTAGTTACCACAGGTGAATTGATAGGTGCCAAAAAATACCTTTTATTATCCGAATACATTTCAGATACGTGCTTTTTACTTTGGCGTACTACAGCTTTGTTCATTGGGCACCTTGCACTTAAATGTGAAAAACTGCATTTTGTAGTCACCACAGGTGAATTGAAGGTGCCAAAAATACCTTGTATTATCCGAATAGATTTCAGATACGTGTTTTTATTACTTTGCCGCACTACAGCTTTGTTCAGTGAGGCACCTTGCACTTAAATGTGAATGCAGCAATTTTGTAGTCACCACAGGTGAATTGAAAGCTGCCAAAAAAAAACCTTGTATTATCCGAATACATTTCAGAAACGTGTTTTTTTCACTTTGGCACAGTCCAACATTGTTGATAGATCTACTTTGCAGTTAAATTTGAATACAGCAATTTTGTAGTCACCACAGGTGAATTGATAGGTGCCAAAAATACCTTTTATTATCCTGTATACATTTCAGATACAAGTTTTTTTCACTTTGGCGCAGGCCAGCTTTGTTGATAGATCTACTTTGCAGTTAAATTTGAATACAGCAATTTTGTAGTCACCACAGGTGAATTGATAGGTGCCAAAAAATTCCTTGTTTTATCCGAATACTTTTTCGATAGTTTTTTTTTCCATTTTGGCGCGGGCCCGCTTTGTTGTTAGATTTTACTTTGCAGTTATTTTTGGGAATTTCCAGAAATTTTTTGTTTTGATTTGAGGGATTTGAAAATTTAGCTGTGATTTGCCGTCTTTTATAAGAGTTTTCCCAAAAAAAACTTTTTCCATACCTTCTAAAATTTTTTTATATTTCTAAAACAGGGGAGCGAAATTCGGTGGAAAGCGAGCAAAAAAGGGGGGTAGGACAGGGGAGGTAGGGGTTTACAAAGAAAAGGGTTTGCTTTTCCCTTTGCTGGGGGGACAAAAAGGGGCCAGGGGAAATCTTTCGTTGATGGACCTTTCAGCCCTTTGTCATCGCTGGGTCAGGGCCCTGTGAATCTCAGTAACGAACACCCGTTGCCAATCTGTCCCTTCGGGGGTTAATGCAACCTGATCCGGCAGTTTTACCTCCTGTCCTCCCAGTCAGGGCCACAAAATTTTCTTTATCAGCTTTCCCCCAAAACCAGCCCGTCCAACAGGGAAGCACCCCCAAATGTCAATCTGTGTCCCCCCCCAACCTTTTTTGTGGATAACCATTTTTTAAAGGACTCTTTGAGGGCCCAAAATTGGGGTTTGGGGGTAAGAAGGAATTTTAAAAAGATAAAAGGGGCCCAAAAGAGGATGATTTTTTGTTTCTGACCCCCAAGTTACTGTTTCCCATCAGAGGGGGGAAAAAAGGAACCCGGTCAATGGGGCAAAAACCCCCGGGGCGGTCGGCCAATCCCTTGCACCCCCTTTTGCTTTTTGCCCCCCCAAAGCTCCGGGTTGCAAAAAAGGGTCAGGGACGACGAAGCCCACCTGTTTTGATGATGATGATGATGTGATGACGACATTGCGGACCCAAACCCAGGGTTCTTTTCGGGCAAAATTTTTGGCTTCCCGACCCGTTTCATAAAGGGACGGGGGGAAAGACGAGGGGGAAAGTGTCAGTATGGGTTCCCCCTTTTAAAAAAGGGGAGGGCGGTGCGGGAAGCCCGCTAAATATGTTTTCCGCCAGCCACGGTCAGCCCCAAACCCCGTCCCATTTTATCCCCGTAAAAAAGGTCCGGACCCTCAAGCCGGGGGCCCCTTTCCCCTTTGAGCAACCCTCTGATTCCCCCAAAGCGTTTGTCTTTGGGCCGCTTTTCCCGTAAAGCTTAAGAAAGGGGCCCCAAGAACCTTAGGTGGTTAACCCCCCACCAAATTTTCTAGTCAATGCGGGGAATGAAATGGGGTTGGGGTTTGGAAAAAACCCATTTTGGGAAAAAAAAAAGGGCCCGACGACGCCGGGCCCCCAACCCCCTTTAAACCACCCTCTGTCTCCGCCCCCTTCACCCCCAAACCACCCCCGGAGGGGTTCCTCAGCTGCCATTCTCTCAGAGTCTTGATCGGGATCAGCCCCCGGCTTCAGCCTCCCCGTCGCCCCGAGTACCCCCAGCACCCCAGGACCCTTTCCTACCCCTTCTCCTTCCCCCGTTTGACGCCTACACGCCGCTCAGCGGCCGGTCTAGCGCCACCCTTCTGTTTCCATTTAAATTTTGGGGAGCAAAAGGGAAAAAAAACCCTTTTTAAACCCCAAAACCCATCCAAAGCCAAAAGCCTAAATGTCGGCTTTGCCAGGTTTTGGCTTGGAAAATTTTTCCCTTTCCGGCCCTGCACACAGAGGGTTTTCCCCCAAACGTCAGGGCCCCTTGCCTCCCCCAATTTACCAGATGCCGAGCAGGCATTTTTTCCCAAAAAAGGGCCGCCCTTCCCCGGGCCCAGCCAGGTTTTCATCTAAAATTTAAAAGCGCATTGTCTGAATCTGTGGCCGGAAAAGCCCATTGACCCCCGACACATGGACTAGTAACCCAGGGCCCAAGGCGCTAAAATCTCTGTGACAGCTCATGGGTGGGGGCGGGGGTTTTGGATGTCTTTTGGGGGTGCGGGGGCCCTCTCAGGTTGGCGCCGCTCTTAAAAAACCGGGGGGATGGTGCAGGGTTTTTTCCCCAAGGCCCTTGGGGGGCACGGGGACCAGAGAAAACCAGGCCTTTTGTTGAAAAATTAATTGTTTGGGGGGACCGTCCACACACAGGTCAGGAGCTGTGGGACGGCTCTCCGCAAAGAGAAGGGGGGCGGGGTGGCTGGGTGCCAAAAACCTTGTTTCCCGCAACGGTGGTGTGCGATAAGGGGCGAAATCTGCCCGGGCCCCCCTTAAAAATCGGTAGGCTTTGGGGAACATCCCCTTTCCCGGCCCCTGGGGCCCTGACCCTTGTCGTCCAAAAAATTCTAAAGAGCTACCCGGGTCTTGGGCTGCGTGCTGGGAAGGCTTTTGAAGTCTAAGTTCGCCTTCCGCCCTTCGCACCCTTTCGTCCCGCCCGGCCCGCGGTTTTAGCGGGCAGCTCGGCCTCCCCCTTTTAACCCTCTCATTGTTGATTGGGAACCGCTGGAATTCCCCCCTCCCCAATTTTCCTCCCCGATTGTGGCAGCAGGGCAATGCCATTTCGCAGTTAGAAGTGAAAACCCCCGGCCCGAAAGAAAAGGGGGGCAATCGGGGGTGTTGAGCCACCCAGGTGGAGGCGGGTGAAGAGCTTGCACCCCTCTTGGGAAATTTTGAAGAAGACCAAAAAAGGTCAGTGCGACAAATTTCCCCTTTTTCCGCTGGCATTTTGGTGATTTGTTCTGGAAAAGATCATTGGGGCACTCTGAAACACAAAGGGCCCGCCAGCGACGGGGAGGGGGACGGACCCCAGATTTCGGACACGGAGGGCCCTTTTTTTATAAAATCCACAAGGCCCGACAGTTTCACCCAAAATTTTATCGGTCTTCATTAGGCAGTGGTTTGGGGTCCAAAAGCTCGTGAAGGTGGCGATCAGCTTTTCCCGGGTGCATCATTAGGCAAGGGCAGGGCTGTGTTTAAGCTGTGCCCCGGGGGCAGCGGAAGGGGGAGGAGGTATTCCTAGACCGATGTTCCCACGTCCCTGCCTTGGAAAAAAGGTTGGCGCGGGAAAAATTTAGGTGGAGGAGGAAGATTTAGGAAAAATCAGTTTGCTGTGGCCCCCCGACCCCGAGGCTTGGGAAAACAAGGCTCCTTTCTCACTTTAGTGCTTGGTTTCTCCATTTCCCCCAAAAATTGGGTCCTCGCATTAAGGCCATCAAAATTTAACCCAAAAGTTAAAGGGTAGCCACCCTCCCGGGGTTTCCCCCCTACAAAACAAAATCAGCACTTTTCCCTTCCCCCAAAAACCCAAATTTTGGAGTAAAATTGGGGGGAAATGGAGACCTTTCTGATTGATCAAATGGAGACATTTTTTTGCGGTTTTGCCCTTTACGTTCCCCAAAATTACGGGGGGAACAAAATCAGCGACGTTTTTAGCAGTAGAGTGCAAGTAGCCCCTAGCGGCGCAGAGACAAGGTGGGGAGAAAAACCTGGGGGGTGACCCCTGGCAATCTCTATTTAAAACCCCCCCCAACGCCCTTCAATGCCCGGGCACACCCTCCAAAAACTCCCGGAAAAGCTTAAGATTTGGTGCAGACTATCTGCGTCTCAACTCGTGTTTTTGTATGTGTTCCCGGGGGCCAAAAGACTTCTGGGTATCAAAAAAGGGCGAATTTGGCCCCAGCTCGTCGCAGCCCTAGAGGTGTTGTCCTGCCCCCCCAGCCCGCGTCTTTTCTGTGTGGACCCCTTTGCACAGCTGGGGGGGGAGTATTTTAAAAAAAACGCTCCCGGGTTTTCCCCAGATATTGTGGGTCGTTTGACTTTCATCAAGAAAGAAAACGGCATGGATCTCATGTTTTTGTGGCCCCCAAATTTCCCAGGTCACGATTAGGTTTCCGGTCTACTTCACATTCCTCTTCAAAAAAGAAAAAAGGTCTCTTGAAAAATGTTTTTTAAAATGATCATTTCTTTTCTCAATTTTTTTTTTTCTCTTTTTTCCCAAAAGTTTCCCTTTTGGGTGGTTTTTTCTGTTTAGGAGACTGTAAAAAACAGCAGGTTTCATGGGCTACAGCGTATTCTTTTTTTATCACTTTATCTTTTGAAGTTTTCGAATTTTCAATGGTTTTTTAGGTCATGTTATGTTTAGATACAAAATTTTAATTATGGTCCCTTTTGGGAAAAAGAAATGTGGCTTTTTAAGTTTGGATTTTCCCTAAATTTTTTAAAAGTGGCTGGAAATGTCATATTTATAATTTTTTGGGGGGCAGGGGGTTTTGAGTACAGCAATTTTCATGGTCCCCTTTTGGGAAAAGAAAAAATGGTTTTAAGTGGAAATTTTTCCCTCCCCAATTTTTAATAGTGGCTGAGAAGTAAATTTATAATTTTTTTGGGGTCATTTTTTGCTGGGGGTTTCAGCAATTAAACATGGTCCTTTTGGAAAAAGAAATGTGGATTTAAGGTTTTGGGATTTCTCCCTCACAATTTTTTAAAAGTGGTAGAAGTCAAAAATTTTTTAATTTTTTTGGGGCATGCTGCTTTGAAAAGCAGCAATAAATACAGGTTTCCCATTATAAAAAAAATTTTTTTTTTCTAACAGCATTTGTTCTTCCCAAATTTTCCCAAAATGGGTCAAGGGTTTTTGATTTGAAATTTTTTTGGGGATTTTGCTTTGGAAAAAGCAGCTATACTAAGGTCTATTATAAAAAAAGTTGGGTTTTAACGGATTTTTTTCCCTTTACCCAATTTTTCCAAAAATGGCTCAAGGGTCCCTGTTTGAATTTTTTTGGGGGATTTTGCTTTGAAAAGCAGCTTTAATAAAAGGTTTTATTATTTTTAAAAAATGTTGTTTTTAACCCGACATTTGTTTTTCACAATTTTTCAAAGGGCTCAAAGGGGCAAAGCTTTGAATTTTTGGGGGCATTTTGCTTTGAAAATTTCAGCTATATACAGGTCCTATTATAAAAAAAAATGTTGTTTTAAAAAGACATTTGTTTTCACAATTGTAAGAGTGGCTCAGGGGTGGGTGGTGGGGTTGGAAAAAAACAGGAATAGGTGGAAACTGTTAAGGAAAAATAAAATTGCAAAAAAAGATTTTCTTTTTATGGGGTCTTTTAAAATAGCTATTTAAACCCCGGGATTGGACAACCCCTTTAATACAAAATTTAAAAAAAAGAGTAAAAAAGACATGGTGGGGGATTCCAAACCCATTTTTAAAAAAATGTTTTTTTAGGAAATTTTAAAATACTAAAAAAATTGCATGTAAAAAATAGGGTGGTAAAAAAAAATTTCCCCTTGGGAAATTTTACAAAGGGAAAGGGAAAGGAAAACTTTACCAGATTGTTTTTTCAGAGGGGAATGGAGTTTTGGGAGCCGGACAGGGAACAAAAATACAGGAAATTTCCTCCAGCACGTTTAGTTAAAAATTTAAAAAAAGAATGCCCAAAAAAAAGGGAACCCGGGTGGAAAAGGGGGCGTTAACCACCCGTATTTCCAAATGAAGTCAATTTGGGCCGCACTTTACGGGGGGGCCCCAAACGCTACCCCGGGGCAGGGCAGTATAGTCCAGTTTAAACTTTTTAAAAAGGGGGTTGAAAGATCCCTTTTCCCCGGGATTTTTAATTTTTTGGGTAGACAGGTTTAATGGGGATTCTGCGGTACAGGACAGATTTAGTCAATGTCCAGTTCCCAAATAAAAAGGTGGTTGAAAAAACTCCTTTTTTTCCCGGGACTTTTAAATCTGGGGGTCATGCAGGTTTGGGGGTCATGCTGCGTTCCAGGAAGGGATATTTTAATGTCCCGTTCAAGTTAAAAAGATGGTTCAAAACATACGGGCCCTTTGGCACCTTTTAAAATTTTTGGGGGTGATGCAGGTTTAAGGGGGTATGCGTGGTACAAGGGCAGGGATGTGAAGGTGTGTTTATTTTTTTTCGTGGCTTTTTTCCTAAGGGGTGGGTTTCCCAAGAATTAGCCCGTTTTCCATTTGGGTTTTGTGGATGTTAATTCCCGTTTCCGCCCCGTTTGGGTTTAAGAATGAGGGGGTTGGGTTTCTCTCCCATAGATTTTTTGGTCATGATCATAATCTTTCTATCGATATCGACTGTCGGATGGTGGGTATCGGCCATCGACCCATGTCGAGGCCCAAATAATCGCTAAAACAACTAAAAATAAAAAGGCTAGGGTTGGAATTTTCTAAAAACCAAACCGAAAAAAAAAAAAGCCAGGGGCTGGTTTTTAAATTCTTTGGGGATGAAAACCCAAAATAACCTCTTTCCAAAAATTATGTAAAGGGAAAAAGTATGGGGAAGGGGGAACAGCTCATGATCCAAAGCATATTACATTTATCTTCCTTTAAAACCCCGGCAGAGGAAGTGGGATGGCTTGGGTATGGGATGGCTGCCCTTGCCCTTGAATCACAAGAGTTTATGGATAATTGACACAGGGAAAAAGCATCTGGATGAATTTGGGGTATTTGAGATGACTAGTGCTCAAACCCAGCCAAATGCAGCAAAACTGTTGGGTTTGGATTACATAATACGATGGAAATGACCCAAAACAAAAACCCAAAGAACCGGGAGTTTATTAAAAAAATTTGGTGGGGAAAAAAGTATTTAGTCAGCCACCAATTATGCAAGTTCTCCCACTTAAAAAGATGAGAGAGGCCTGCAACACTGAGGGCAATTGACAATGAAGAGAAGAGTTTGCTTCTCCTTGAGCAAACAGTTAGTGGGGGAAAATTTTAGGGGGGGTATTGGGTAGCAGGTGGCTGTGTAGCTGGTTCGTGTTAGGGGGAGTTCGAGGGGTCCAGATAAAAGGGAAACCATTTTCTCTTGGATTCTGACAATTGCCCAAATTGGGTAATAATGCTAGGGAATCAGTCTCAGAAATGGCAGGCCTAGTGGCAGCTGCTCTTCCTTGCAGCTGGAAGAGCAGCCCAACTAGTAGTCGGGGGGATGGGAGTGCAGGTAAGAAAAGACAGTTACTAGTTGTAGGGGACTCTATAATCAGGAAGATGGATAGAATAATTTGTCGCCAGGACCGCCTCATCTGAATGGTTTGCTGTCTCCCTGGTGCCAGGGTTCGGCATGTGGTGGACTGGGTGGATAAATTACTGGGAGGGGCTGGCAATGACCCAGCTGTCGTGGTCCATGTTGGAACCAATGACAGAATACATGGTAAATGAAGGATCCTAAAGAATAATTTTAAAGAACTAGGCTCAAAGCTGAAGGGATGGACCTCCAAGGTTGTGTTCTCTGGAGTACTGCCTGTGCCATGTGCTATGCAGGAAAGACAGTGGGAGCTCAGGGAGTTAAATGCATGGCTGAAGTCTTGGTGTAGGACAAAAGCGTTTGGGTTCATAGACCACTGGGCTGATTTTTCATTTGGGTACAATCTGTTTTCTACAGATAAATTGCACCTGGATGGAAGGGGGCTGCTGTGCTGGGGGAGAGAATTCTAGAAGGGGTGCTGGAGTATTTAAACTAGGGATATCTCATGTAATCTTATGCCATCTACTAATTGTGTAATAAATAATCACATTATGTCTACTAAAGGTGTAATGTATAATCCCATGCCATCTACCAAAGGAGAGATGTGTAATTCCATGCTGCCACCTGAACGGGTAACGTTTAATCCCATGCTGTCTACTGAATGGGTAATGTATGATCCCATGCCGTCTAATGAACATGTTAGATACAATTCCAAACCATTGACGGAAAGTGTAAAACTAGAAGGGAACTTAAAATGTCTATTCACAAATGCCAGAGGTCTTGCTACCAAAATGGGGGAACTTGAGGTGCTAGTTGTAGAGGAGCTTATTGATGTGGATGGTATTGATAAAACATGGCTGGACTCCTCGCATGATTGGGCTGTCAACCTTCAAGGTTTTAATCTATTTAGGAAAGACAGAGAGAACAGGAGGGGGAAAAAAACAGAGCAGGAGGGCAAAAACATTTAATTTTAAAAGGACCAATTTCGCCTTATTGAGGGACGCAATACAGGGCATAGTCTGAGAGCAGCTATTAGCAAATAATGGAAGCAAAATGGGAGAGCTTTAAATATACTCTGGGGAAATTTATAGCAAAATATATTAAAACTAAATCCAACATGGCTTCTACCTTCTGTTAAGAGGGCAATAAACAATGAAAAAGGGCATTTAAAAAATATAAGTCAGAGGGGTCAGCATCAGCCTTTGTAAATTACAAAGAGCTTAATCAATTCTGTAAAAAAAGTGATAAAACCAGCTAAAATTCAAAATGAAAGGCAGGTGGCCAAGGACAGCAAGACTAACCCAAGAAATTCTTTAAGCTAAAATGCCAAAAACGAAGTTGAGCAGTAGGACCTAAAAACCTGTGATGGGAGTCACTCGGACAAGAGAAGGAAGTACTAAATAATTCTTCAGTCAGTATATATAACGATGAAAAGCAGTTGATGGGGGGGGGGCGGTATAGATGTAGGTGGTCCCATACTGTAATAATCATTTCTAAAATTATTTGCTCAGTGTAAAAAAATCAAGTAAAGTTAAATAAACTAAATGTGAAAAGGCCCAGCCTGATGGCAACACCAAGAATTTAAAGAGTCAGTCGTTATCTCTGTTCCCTGTAATAATTTAGAGATTCTTGGGGATGGTATAGTCCCAGGAGACTGCAAAAGGCAAAAGTAGTTTGCTATTCAAAAAAGGCTCAATTTCCCCAGTTAATTATAACAGTAATTTTAAATCTGTTGTGGAAAAGTTTGAGGGGCTCATAAGAAAACTATACAGGATAGGTGGATGAATATAATATTATAAGTGATTGCCATCATGGTTTTACCTAGGACAGAAGTTGTCAGACCAATCTGATCTGTTTTTATGAAGAGGTGAGTAGAAGTCTGGACAGCGGGGAAGCTGTGGATATTGTGTTTTTATACTTTGCAAAGGCGGTTGACACTGTCCATCATAAGCGTTTTTGGCTAAATTAGAATCCATTGGGTTAGAAATAGCAGTGTGTAAATGGATTAAAAACTGGCTATTGGATCGTGCTCAGAGAGTGGTGTTAAATGACTCCTACTCTGAGTGGTCCACGGTTATGAGTGGTGTGCCCCAGGGCTCAGTATTGGTACCCCTGTTATTTAATGTATTTATTAATGATATAGTGGAAGGGATCAATAGCACAGTTTCTATTTTTGCAGATGACACCAAGCTGAGCAGGGTAGTGCAATCTATGGAAGATGCTCATAAATTGCAAGCAGACCTTGACACACTGAGTGCTTGGGCATCCACTTGGTAAATGAGGTTCAACGTGGATAAATGTAAGGTTCTACATCTGGGTAGAAATAATCTGCAGGCATCATATGTCCCAGGGGGAAAAAAACTTGGAGAATCGCTTGCTGAGAAAGATCTGGGCATTCTTGTAGATCATAGACTACAGGACAACATGCAGTGTCAATCCGCTGTCTCTAAGGCAAGTAAGATATTGGTGTGTATTAAAAGAGGCATGGACTCGTGGGACAAGGATGTAATTCTACCGCTGTATAAAGCATTGCTGCGACCTCACTTAGAATATGCTGTTCAGTTCTGGGCCCCAGTTTATTGAAGAGATGTAATGGAGCTAGAGAGTGTTCAAAACGAGCAACCAAACTTATAAGGGGAATGGAGCATCTTAGTTATGAGGAGAGGTTAATAGAATTGAACTTATTTAATCTTGAGAAAAGTCGGCTTCGGGGGGACATGATTAATTTATATAAATATATAAATGGTCAATACAAAAAGTATGGGGAAAAAATTTTTTGGTAAAGCCCCCTCAAAAGACAAGGGGAATTCCTTCAGTAAAAAAAAAAGGGTTCAATCTCCAGAGGAGAAGGGCGTTCTTCACTGTAACAAAATGTGAATTGTGGAATAGCCTGTCTGAGGAGCTGGTCACAGCAGGAACAGTAGAGAGGTTCAAGAACTTAGATAACTACCTGAAACGAAAAAAAATATTTAATGCATTTTTAGCCTATAATATTATGGATCCCGCTGGTGACGGTTCGTGGTCAGAGATAGGGTCTCCATGGAGTGGATTGGTTTTGCCTTGTGGGTTTCAGGGCATTAACTAGTGCGGAGGCTGGGCTTAGAAACCTTGTCTCCCTCCCCTCAAACCACATTTTACCCACCCCTTTGGTTGAACTTTATGGAAAACATGTCTTTTTTCAACCCTACTAACTATGTAACTATGTAATTGACATAATAGGTAGACCTCAACTATGAGAGACAAAATGAGCAAGCAAATCCAGAAAATGACATTGTCTGATTTGGAAATAACTCATTTGCAAATTATGGTGGAAAATAATTTTTTGGTCAATAACAAAAGTACATCAATACTTTGTTATATATCCTTTGTTGGGAATGACAGAGGCAAAAAATTTTCTGTAAGTCTACAAAGGTGGCACACACTGTTGTGGTTGTTGGCCATTCCTCCATGCAGATCTCCTC